>PVHX01003604.1:0-140689 GCA_004024805.1 Geosciurus inauris
GTCTTTTTGAGGCAGGTGAATTCCCAAACATAAACTTCAAGGTTACACAATGGAATAAAAACACATATTTGATAGGCATTACCTGAGAACCTAGAGGAAATTCATGTAAGATGAACATCTGCTGTGCCCTGATTCCTCCAACTGTTTATATTGAATAATAACCAATCTGAGATATGGAGTGAAGGAACAGGGCTTTGTGCATTCTCCGATCATTTTTTCTAATAATTTGCTTATTAATCAACAGCTTTACATCAGATATTTCTTCGATGGAATTTTCATTTATTTCCTACTGATGAATTCTATCAACTACCTAAAAATATTTGGAATATGCTAAACTAAATTTCACTTAATTTCATAATAAAGCTATACTATAGCTTTATTTTAAAAGTAGAAAAATCTTAATTATTTTGGTCTTACACTAGAAAAATCTGCCACCAGCTTCCTAAATTTCCATCAGAATTTAGGAGAGTAATTTTTGTTTCTTTTTTTATAATGTAAATGCCTAAGTTTGGTTTATAGTAAATTATGTAATTATTGATTAGTATGAGTTATAGGTTCTGATGAGACAAAAATGTCATTTTTTTCTATAAAATATTAACTCTTCTCACACATATACACTTAGGGAGCTGTATCATTTCATCTGCATTCTTGGAAACTAGGGAGATTTTACATCTTAAAACAAATGATTTTATTTTACATCTTAAAACTAATGATTTTAAGATGTAAAATTGTAAAAAGAAAAATTAGAAGTAGTTCAATTTATTATTCTTATCTTCAATTATCTTGTTTGTATAATATTCTTTATGTTTCATCATTTTGGTTATAACTTACTGTGTGCTACTGAAAAATTGTGAGTGGGTACATAAAATTTGGTTTTTGAAATAATATATTCAATGGTCTTGAAAATTTTGAAAAGCTACACAAGTATTGTATATCATTAGTGATGTTATTATTAATATTTCATTGATCATTAAGTTTTCATATCAATATCTTCACACAATTTATCCATGATATTAAGCATTTCATTATGCTAACTTTGCTTTTACTTATATAGGTATTGGTAATATTTGCTTATATAAAGTGGCTATTTCTAAGAAGTAAAAAAAAGGTTAGTCTTGCCTGCCCCATACAAATATGAATTAATATTTAGTGAATCTCAGCTATGACTTTGTGGAACTTCATCAATTGGCCCTCAGTTATTTCAATATTTAAAACAGACTGGAAAATTTTAACTCTATTTCATTTGAAAATAAAGTTTTCTCTAGATATTTCATGTTTTTTTTTTTTTTCTTTTTTTTTCCAAATAGGATCATTTAAAGTCGTTGGAGAAAAGAAAACCATGGAATGATCAGTATATCTGGGTTTAGTTTTATGGGGATGCACTTTCATTGAATTCGAGTGGAAGTAAAAAACAACTGGATACACAGATTTCCCCTCTAGAATACCTTGTCAGGGAATTTTTTGCTTAGTATCTAAAAAAGATGCTGGAAGACCCCTAAAAGAAAGGGAGGGACACATCTGATTACTACAGGTTCCATAATGGTCTTGAAATCATCTTTTTAAAACACAAAGTAAATTTCTTCAGAGCAAGAACTTGTGCTGGTTTTAATTATCTTTCTATGTAGAATGGTAATAGACTGTGGCATGCTGTCCTGTTCAGTTCAGGTATAGCAGTGAAAATTGACACCAGGAGTGGAAAAATTGTTCAGATTAACCACTGTGAATGGGAAGTTGGTCAAGGATTAACATATTCTTCTCCTGAGCATTTTTAACTTGAGCACATTTATTTTAAAGACATCCAGATTGTCAATTACTGAAGCAAATACCTGTCCTTTTTCTGGGTAACCCAAGTATCAATATATGTGTGTGTGTGTATATATGCATGGTATTGGGGATTGAATCCAGAGGTACTTTCCCACTGAGCTATAGCCCAGGCCTTTTTATTTTTATTTTAAGGCAGGATCTAAATTGGTTAGAGTCTTGCTAAATTGCTGAGGTCTAAATTCTGTTAGCCTCCCAAGCTGCCAGGATTGCAGGTATGTCCCATGGTTCCAGGGTCAATATTTTTTATGTTTTAAAAATATTTTAGTTATTTTTAATATATTGTTTAGTTGTAGATGGACACAATGTCTTTATTTTTATGTGGTGCTGAGGATCGAACCTAGTGCCTCACACGTGGGAGGCAAGCGCTCTACTACTGAGCCACAACTGCAGCTCATATTTTAGTTATTTTTATATTAAATACAGGGATCAAGAGACCTATTATTATATCATTCATAAATTTTATGTCTGTCTCTTTGATGTTGATTATTTATATTTTATATATGTACCTATATATAACAAATGCATGTATTTACATTAATTTCTGCTCAAAGAACGAGGGAAAATGCCATCAACTGTCCAATATAACTACTCAAAATCTTAGTCTAGTTTTTAGGTTAATGAACACAATAACTAGCCTTGTGTCTTAGGGCACATTGTTCTTCTAGACTTCTTTTTATGGCTGTCATCCTGTTGAATACGCTATATGTTTCCAGTGGAACTGCAGTACTGAGGAATGGCACAGATCTCAATCATGTTATGTGCAGGTTATGGATATGCAACAATGAAACTCAGAACTCTGTATGATTTATATGCACCAATACAAATCTTTACTGGTGTTTTTACAGAAAACATTGTTTTCTGTCCTGTTTTTGGACTTAGGGTATGAACTTAACGACAAATGTGTTTCATCTCTATAGCCCTTTTTACAGCATCCTTCACTTCCTTGTTTCTTAAACTGTAAATCAGTGGGTTTAACATAGGAATCACGAGGGTGTAAAACACAGACACCACCTTTTCTTGCTCTAAGGAGTATTGTGAGCTTGGCTGAATGTAGCTAAAGCTTATGGAGCCATAGAACAGAGTCACAGCTGTGAGATGCGAGGCACAGGTGGAGAAGGCTTTGCGTCTACCTGCTGCTGAGCGGATTCTCAGGATGGCGGCAACGATGAAGACGTAGGAGATCAAGACGGTCAAGAAGGTGATCATGGCGATAACGCCAGAGAAGATTAAAAGCAGCAATTCATTCATGGATGTGTCAGAACAGGACAGATTCAACAGGGGAGGAAGGTCACAGAAGAAGTGCCTGATGACATTTGGCCCACAGAACGACAGCTTCACTAAGCCAATTGTGTGTGTCAGTGAGTTGATTAAACCCCCTACACACGATCCAAATACAAGCACGGTGCAAACTCCTTTAGTCATAGCCACTGTATAAAGTAACGGGTTCACAATGGCCACGTAGCGATCGTAAGCCATTGCTGCGAGCAGAAAGCCCTCGGTGGTAATGAGAGACACAAACAAAAAATACTGCACAATGCATGCGGAGAATGAGATGGTCTCCTGTCTAACAAAGAAGTTTAGCAGCATTTTGGGTGCAAAAACTGATGAATAGCAGGCATCGACAAAAGACAGACAGCTGAGGAAATGATACATGGGTGTGTGGAGTTTGGTAGTTATTTGGATTAGGAAGAGCATTCCTAGATTGCCCACCAAGGAAATGGCATAGATGAGCAGAAATAACACAAAGAGAAACACCTTCAGCTCAGGGCGATCAGTCAGTCCCAAAAGGATAAATTCAGTAACAGAGGTAAAATTGATGTCAGCCATGTATTTGTGGTTCTTGATACCTGTTAAAGATAGATGGTTGGAGAGCAATGATATAATATCCATACCATTTGGAAACCCTAACTAGGTTTGTGGCTTGTGTTAGTGACTTCTCACCTCTGGTTGTTCTGCTTATGTAATTAACAACATTTTAACCAGAGAGTCTTCAAACTCCTTTAAGTCTATTTATTTACCTATTCCATAATAAATGTCTTGATGAATAAAGGAATATTTGGGTCTCAGTGACAGAATGCATTTAAAATACTGGTTTGTGTAATGTAATTTTAAATGTAATTTTAAAATGTGTAAAGTAATTTTATTGTAAAGATATCTAAAGAAAAGTCTAGTTTAAAAAAGCATAGAAATTGTGGTTGAGAATCTAATCTGTGGTCCCACTGCAGCTCTCTTTTATACTGCTGGCTTTGACTTTAAGAATGACTAATGTTCACTGATGTTTTCATAATTAGTTCTCACTCCACATTTTTTCATCCTTCCCTCCCTTTCTTCATTTGTGTGTGTGTGTGTGTGTGTGTGTGTGTATGTGTGTGTGTTTTGCTGAGGATGGAATCAGGGCTTGTGCTCACTAAAGCAATTATTCTACCACTCAGCCATACCCATAGTACTGTAACAGTGGTTCACTTTCTGCTTTGAATATAACCCTTGCTGCTCTGCCTCTGCAACATGTTTTTAAAATGGACTGTTTCTCTTCCTCTTCCCCTGCTCCTCCCTAATCTCTCCCCCTCCTTAATTTCAAGGGAAACAAGATTACTTTTCTTCCCCTTTCTAGCCAGAGTTATCTCCCAGAGTACACACCCACCACAGGAACAAAGTAATCCAGACTTCAGGGATGGCACCAGAAGATCTCAAAAGGGACTAGCTCCCAAATTAACAAGTGAACTACAACTCCAGACATAGAACACATAGAATGTAGCCTTTGGATCACCTCTTTAAAATTCTCCTGTTCCTGCTAAGGGCCAGAATTACCGCCTCTGGGACAGAATTCCCCTGTATTTCCCCTTTGCTAGCAAACCAATAAAACTTCCTTTTCCTTTTTCTCAAAACCATATCCTCATTATTGAATTGGCATCAGGGACAAGGATGGAGCTTTCGGCACAAGTACTCCACATTTTTAAAAAGGTGGATGTGACAAAAGTTAGAGACTTAGAGTACAAAACCTCTGAAGTCATCCTTAGATAATAGCTGCAAGCACAGGCTTCTGAGAACTCCCATTTAGAGTGGGTGAGGGCACTTTACAGCTGGAATATGAAACATGGTGAAAGCAATTTGTAATTGACCTTTAACATGCCATAGAAATACTTTAACTGAGATTCAGGAAACAGAAATCCTTGTATTATTCTGAGAAAAGAGCAAAATAAAACCATAAAATAAAGCATCTTATCAAACACACAGAACCTTCTTTGCAATACTTAATTTTCTTCCAAACTGCAACATGATTCTCTGAGTACAAGAATATTATAATTTTTTCCAAAAAACCAATGCATATTATCTTTGAATTTGACTTGAAAAAAAATCAGCTATCTCATCACATTTACATATAAATGTGAAAAATATAAATAAACATAAAATGTAAATCCATAGGGCATTTTAGGACAAGATTTCTGTATTTTAGTTGGGTTGGTCAAAACTCACCTGGAGTACCACAGGCCATTTTTGTGGGGAATCAAATGAAGAAGATACTCATTTTTATTTATTCTAAATCATATTCCAAAAATATTGTTTCCCAATGTCCTGCTGGATAAGCTGAATTTGTTGTCTATTCCTTTCAGTCTTTAAAGTGCACTCTAATTTCTCTCACATCTTCCTTTGCCTGATTCCAAAAAGGGTGTCTTATTTTCCTGACCTTAGTTCCAGTTCCTAGGAACATTGTGTTACCTGTGTTTATTTGTCTGTTTGTTGTAGTGATAAATTCTTCTTTATTTTAAAATCATTTGCAGAACCTGGAGAGTGTTGCACACAAGGCACCAGTCCCTTGGACAGGGACAGGTCCAGCAGGTGCTGTCTCCCCGAAGTCAACAGCAACCACACAACTTCCTTCAGCCCTTTCCTGTAAGCAGACATGGGCAGAGAGGAATTTTCCATGAGAGTTGGAGTGAGGAACACTGCCCCTTGATCCCTCTGAATCATGCATAAATGTATATAAATATTTTAAATGTTACGATTTCAACAATTTTATCTCCATAGAGTGAAATAAAGAATGATGTTTTTACTGGTTTTATCATCATTCCATTTGGGGACTCTTTATACACTGGGTAAGTTAGAAAAAAGAAAAGGAATACTAAAACAATAATAAATAAGGAGGTAATTGTGTTAGATATAGATTTTCCATAGTGATAGGTAAATAATGTCCATGAGAATATGTATTTGTGATGTAGATGCTATTTTCCCCTTAGAAATAATATTCCAGTGAATTGAAACATAGATACTTAAAATACCTCCAATAAAAAGTATATCATAAGATAGATGTTGATGAAAAAAAAAGAGAAATTTGGAATATGGAGTAGCTAAATTACAGTTTCACCTGCTCCTGTTATTTGAAGTTCTTATCAGCTTAAACTCAGAATATTTCTTCTTCTTTATTCAAAACATTTTAACTGATCTGTAGAACGTATGTGTGTAAGATTTGAAGAAGTATAATGGACTTTCCGATGGAATGAAAAATAATAAACACCTCAGCTAATTTAGGAATTTTTGACTGCCCATTCCTATGTTCTATTTCCCTATATTTCCCCAAAACAAAAGCAAAGGCCAAATCCTAAAAAAGTCAGTGAAGTGTAACTTACTTTTATAATGGTGCATAAATGGAGTAATGATAGTAGTAAGAGGAGCAGGATTATAATTCAAATTTATCCTTTAATATAGGAAAGTCTCAGGCACAGAATACTTGTTGCGAAAGTTAGATCAAGATGCTTAAAAAAATTATCCTGTCAAAAGACAAGTTTAGGTTGAAGATTCAGTTATATATTTACCTGATTCAAATGGGAATATACTCCCTAGTTTTAACTACTAATTAAATGAACAGAATACATACATCATTTAAAATTTGCTTAGTGTTTCCTGAGGGATTTAGAGAACTCTCAAGGTAATGGCTTCCCTAAGGCATTTCATTTCCTGAATATTATAATGAATAGAAAGAAATGTGAAGCAACAGTGGAGAAAAACAGTATATAAAATTTCTAAAGAAAAAATAAAAAGCAATGGAATTTATAATAATTCCAGTTCCGATCTTTAGGGAGGGTATGTTGGTAGCTTTTAGAACATTTTCTTTAGCCTAAGTATTAAAAAGAAAACAAAAAACAGAAAGAGAAACAAAGACAAACAACACACTTCAATGGACTTTAAGGTACTAGAACAAGATGTGGTAGAAAGAAACATTTTCATTCTTTGACTCCCTTCAGTAACATGAATGTCATTAAAGAAAACTAAAACTAGTACTTCTTTAAAGGTTTTCTTGAAGCAAACCTCTCTGTTAGCTAAAGTTCCGTTCTTGTCCCCAATTCATTAGGATACGGTTTTGAGAAAAGGGAAAAGGAAGGTTTATTGCTTTGCTAGCAAAGGAGACGTGCAGGGGATTTCTGTCCCAGAGGCTGTGATTCTGCCTATCAGCAGGAACAGCGGGCTTTTAAAGAGGTGATTCAAAGGCTACATTCCATGTGTTCTATGTGTGGAGTTGTAATTCACTTGTTAGTTTGAGAGATTGTCCGGTTTGAGATCTTCTGGTACCATCCCTAAAGTCTGGATTACATCCTTCCTGTGGTGGATATGTACGCAAGGGCAGATAAATCTGCCTAAAATGGGGAAGAAAGGTAATTTCCCCTGAGATTGGGGAAAGGAAATATTAGGGAGGAGCAGGGAGAGAGGAAGAGAAAGAAACATGTCCATTTTAAAAACAAGTTGCGGAGGCAGAGCAGGAAGAGCTCTGTTCAAAGCATAAAGTGAACACTGCTACACCTGCATCCACCTTTTGAATATGTGTTCCTCCAGTGCAGTGTGTCCTTGCAGAAATTATACGGCTTTTGCCATCATCTTAATATACTTCATGGGGGACTTTGGTGATGAGGTCTCACACCCTTTCCTTGCATGCACATGTAAGAAGAGCCCACCTCATTCTTTATGCAAAAAGCAGGTAAATTTCTTCCGTAGTGCAAATTTCTTAATTCCCTGAATTAAATGCTAATGTGCAAAGAGTAGCGGGTAGAGTTTGGGTGATTTCTGATGTTGAGTTAGGATAATAGAGGATCCATTATTTTAGGAGGCAAAGAACAGTGTACAACTGGTTCAGTCTTGTCTTTGTTTTTTAAAAGTGTAATTCATTCCAGTCCATAGGTGAAAAACAAAGTATGCTAATCAGAGCAATATTATCTGTTCTCTTAGAACACGGTACATTAAGGGTAAAAGTTTCTGAAAAGACTTTGCAAAGGTCTGAATATGTAGGCATTCAGTTGACAAGAACAATAACAACAATAAACATAAAATAATTACATTTAAAATGCCTAAATCAAGTCATCCGTCTTCTGTATCTTCTATTAGCCCTTTAAAGTTAGATGTGATGCTATATGTAAACACATGTAGTACTGGAAAATGGCTCTGTGCCAATTAGTAAATACTCAACTAAATCTGAAAACAAAGACCTAGTGACTTCATTAGCAATAAAGCCTGATTTTAAATTTAAAAGTATTGATATTTAGAGTATTTCTTGGGCTGTAGGTGAAGTTGGTATATAAAAATTAAGGTAACATCACTTGAAATTTATTTAGCTTATATATGCAAATACTTTGTCTTGAAAGAACTCCTTATTTGAAAATTATTTACACATTATATTTATATTACATAGTTATGTTTTAAAACATGATTTTATTTATTAAAAGAAGATGTTAAAGATCAAATATGATACAATAAGCCATAGTCGTTTCAAGAGTATAATTTAAGGAGTTTTGACAAATCTGTATTGCAGGGATTATATTGCCACAATCAAAACACACATCATTTCCATCGCCCTCAATCCTCTTCTTTCTTTCTGAGAAACCACTACCTTGCCAGGCGCAGTGGTACATGCCTGTAATCCCCTCAGCTCAGGTGGCTCGGTGGTCTAGTGCCCCTGAGTTCAATCCTCAGTACCTCCCTCCCCAACAAAAGAAACCTCTACCTCTATCTCCAGCCCCAATCTGAATCGTTTTATGTCACTTATGTGAGATTTGATTTTTAAGAGTTTCATTAAGTCACATGATACAGATGTCCCTCAGTATCCATGCAGGACTGAGTCTAGGATCCCTCCACAGATACCAGAACCTATGAATGTTCAAATCCCTTTTATAAAGTAATATAATAATTGCACATGCCCTATTCACATCTTCCCATATACTTTAAATCATCTCTAGATTACTTTTGATGATACAATATAAATACTATATAAATGGCCATTATATTGTATTTTTTTATTTTTTTAAGATGTTGGTCGACCTTCATTTTATTCATTTATTTATATGTGGTGCTGATAATTGAACCCAGTGCCTCACATGTTCTAGGCATACTCTCCACCACTGAGCCACAAAGCCAACTCTATATTGTATTTTTAAGGGGATGAAAATTAAAAAAAAAAAAGGTCTGGATATTTTTAGTACAAACACAATAACTGTTTTAAAAATATTTTCCATGCAAAGTAGGTTGAATCCATGGATGAAGAGCCCATGTTTGTGGAAGTCAAACTGTACAGTGTGTGTTTCTTTTCTCTTTCTTTCCTTCCTTCTTTCTTTCTTTTCTTTTCTTTTCTTTTTTTTTTTTTTTTTTTGTACCAGGGATTGAACTCAGGGGTACTCAACCACTGAGCCACATCCCCAGCCCTATATTGTGTTTTATGTAGAGACAGGGTCTTACTGAGTTGCTTTGTGCCTCGTCGTTGCTGACATTGGCTTTGAACTCGCAATTCTCTGGTCTTAGCCTCCCTAAGTGCTGGGATTACAGGGGAACACCACCATACCCAGCTGTGTTTATTTTCATTTGCACTTCTCAAAGATAATTTTGCATTGAGAGTCATCAATATAGTTGCATGCATCATTATTTGTTTTTTTTTTCATTGCTGAATAATATTCCATGATACAGATTTTGCACACTCTTCTTATACAATCAGCTGTCAATGGACAATTGAGTTCTTTGCCATATTCAGGTATCATGAATAATGTTGTTATAACAATTAATATTTGTAAATTAACTTTGTAGTTATTTTGGATAAATATCTAGGAATGGAGATTTATAATCCTTTAAAGTTGTACATTGTTAAAATTTGTACACTGATTTTGCCCATTTTCTTAGGATTGCCTATGTACAAAACAATATCCCCTGAAAAAATTGAGAGCTATATTTCTTTTTTTCTGATTTGGATGCCTTTAATTCTTCTAATTTTTCTTGCTTATTCATCCATTGCTTACTTTTAACTTCATTTATGTATTGTACCCTCTTTACATTTAGACCAACAATTCTTGGATTATTTTTGTGTTTATGTTGTGTAATGAGACTATCCAGGAAAATGTTGAATAGAACTTTTGCACTAACTGCAAAGAGCTATGGATATTTTTATCAAATAGTTATATTTTTCTTTCTCTCATTATCTCCTCTGCGACCTCTCATGCGTGTCTGTTTTATGATTTATGATGGCCTGAGGGTCTCTGCGATTCTATTCATTTCCTTGTTCTTTATGTTATTGTTGTTCTGCAAAGGTGATCTCTCTTGATTTACTTTCAACTTTAGTAATCACTTATTCTATCATCCTAAGTTGGACCCTCTAGGGATTTTTCATTTCAGTTGTACTTTTTGAGTACAGAATTCCCATTTTGTATTTTTGGTAATCCATTTTGAATTAAAATTTTCTATTTTAATTATAAAACACTAAAGACAGAAACTGAAGAAGACCTTAGAAGATGGAAAGAGCTCCCATGCTCTTGGATAGGCTTAGTTAACATTGTCAAAATGGCTGTACTACCAAAAATGCTGTACAGATTTAATGCAATTCCTATTAAAATGACCTATTCCAATAACCTTCTCTATAGAAATAGAAAAAGCAGTATGAAATTTATTTGGTAAAATAAGAAGCCCAGAAGAGCCAAAGCAATCCTTAGTGAGAAAAGTGAAACAGGAAACATCACAATACCAGACCTTAAATAATACTACAGAGCTATAGTAACAAAAACAGCATGGCCTTTGAACCAAAACAGACATGAAGACCAATGGAACAGAATAGAAGACACAGAGACAAACCCACAGAAATGTGGTTTTCTCATAATAGACAAAAGTATCATAAAAAGACAGCTGCTTCAACAAATGATGTTAGGAAAACTAGAAATATGTAGTACAATGAAATTGAACCCCTATCACTCACTCTGCACAAAGCTCAACTCAAAGTGAATCAAGGACCTAGGCATTAGACCAAGGATCCTGCACCTACCAGAAGAACATGTAAGCCCCACACTCTACAAAGTACTATGGAGATTCACACAACAAGGTGGCAGGGGGAGAAGAATAGAAGTTCATTAGATTAGACAAAGGGGAATGAACAATTTGTGGTTGTACATGATGTGGAGTTCCACAGGTCATGTATTCATATAAGAACATAGGGACATTATGTCAGATTTATTCTACTGCCTTTCCTAATCCCATCCTCCTCCCTTTCCTTCATTTCCCTTTATCTAATTCAATAAACTTGTATTGTACACCACCCCCACCCTCACCAGCCACCATCCCTGATAGTGTGCTAGTATCCACATATCAGAGAGAACATTTGGCCTTTGGTTTTCTGGGATTGGCTTATTTCACTCAGCATGATAGTCTCCAGTTCCATCCTTTTACTGGCAAATGCCATAATTTCATTCTTCTTTATGGCTGAGTAATATTCCATTGTGTATATATACCACAGTTTCTTTATCCATTCATCTATCGAAGGGCATCTAGATTGGTTCCACAGTTTAGCTATTGTGAATTGAGCTGCTATAAACATTGATGTGGCTGTGTCACTGTAGTATGTTGATTTTAAGTCTTTTGGGTATTTACTGAGGAGTGGGATAACTGGGTCAAAAGGTGGTTCCATTCCAAGTTTTCCATTTGATGTGAAATTGTTCCCATTTTCCTGCAATTCTTCATATATCCTTCAGTGATTAGAACATATTACTTAATGGCAACTTTAAACTATTTTTTTTCCTCTCAATCTGACACTTGGGTTATTCAGTCAGTTTTTATTCTCTGTAGTTTCCCCTAACCAACAATCACATTTTTCCGCTTTCTTTGCAGGTATCATAATGTTCTTGCTGAAAACTCTTCATTATATAAAATATAATGTAGATTTGCTGTATTCTGTGTATGAAGAATTTTTAGATAACTATCTAAAAGTTTTTTTGGAAAAATTATATTTTTTCCAAAGGTACCTGAAAAGTGTTTTCAAATGTTACTTAGGACTCCAGGAAGTATTCTGATCAGTGCTTCCTGGGAGTCCCAGCTTGACCCATATCAAGTGAAGACCAACACTTCCTATGATTTAACTATTTTTTCTATCCTTTCTTGTGCAAGTGTAACGGAATTTTCTTGTGGTTTTAATTTTCTTTTCCATCATGACTAATAAAGTTAAAAAAACTTCATTTTTATTTTTGGTGGGAATCATGTTGATTCCATGTATATACATCTGTGTATCTGTGTCTGTGTGTATATATATACATATATGTATATGTATGCAATATATTTATGTAAAAACGTGTATTAAATCTATAAAGAATATTTCTACTGAATCTGTAGCTTGTTTTTCATTCTATAAATTAATTTTAAATATTAAAATTGTTCAATATATTATTTTTCTCCATAGTGAACAGAATTTATCATGTTTTATTTAGGAAATTTCATGCCTATTAAATTTTCAAAATAACCTCAATTGATATTTTTATCCTAACTTTCATATTGACTTTATTTTTGATGATTTGCTTTAGATTTCATTCTTCTTTATGGCTGAGTAATATTCATTGTGTATATATACCACGTTTTCTTTATCTACTCATTTGTTGAAGGACACCTAAACAGAAAAGTGAAACAGGAAACATCACAACACTAGAAATACTAGCATCTTTTTTCCTTTTGAATACGCTTGTTCAAATCACGGTTTCGGAAAAACATAGTTTGTTTTATTTTATTTAAAATCTGCATTCTACCCATCTCATCTTCCTTTGAGAATTTAATTAATTATTTTTCACATTTGATTGAGTTGACATAATTTTATAGATTTTTTTCTCTCTGTGCTTCACTTTAGATAATTTATACTGATATGTGCTTGAGTTCATCAATATTGTTTTTACTTTGTCCAATATCCTCCTACATTTAAGAAATTCTTATTTTCAGAGTTTGTAGTATTTTTGTCATTAAATTTTATGTTTTCATTTTTATGCATTTAAATTTTCCTTTAATTACTTCACCTTAAACAATTTTTCCAATTCTTTATTTTCTTTAATATCTTAACTATGCAATTTGCTGAAGCCTTTTCTAACTACAATTTGCAGACATTCTGTGGACTTGTATTTTGTGTGTTTTCTTTTTCAATCATAATTTTTGCTATTTCCCTGTAAATGTAAGCAACCTGAAGATGCCGTTATGTTTTTATAAGGAAGGGCTTCACACTCCTCAGTATTTAGAAATTTAGTTAATTGTACTAACATGCATTGGCTCAGTATCAGACCTCACATTGTTTCCACGTGTCCCTGTTTCTGTGTTTCTGGGGATGAGAAGTTCCCGACTTTTAATTTAGAGACCAATCTCCCTTTGTCTCCGTCTCTGTCATTTTTTTTAGCTTTTAAACAGTGCAGGAGATTGAATTTCAGATTTTTGGAGTAGTGGTCTCATCTTTCTTTTCTTTGCATCTTAGAATTATAATGTATATGTTGACAGGGCCACTGGCTGAATTTGGTGCAGGCCTCTATGTAAGGGACATTGTCAACCAAGCACCTGGACACTGAGAAAGACCACGCTGTCTCTTTAGCTTAGTTTGGAGCCTTCAGAGCAGTACTTGTATGTGTGTGTGTGTGTGTGTGTGTTTTAATTTTTTAATTTACTTGTTCTAATCAGTTATACATGACAGCAGAATGCTCTGCGATTCATTGTACACACACACACGGAGCACCATTTTCCACTTCTCTGGTTGTACACGAAGTAGGGTCACACCATTTGTGGAATCATACATGTATCTGGGTAATGATGACCATCTTATTTTACCATTTTTCCTATCTCCATACCCACTCCCCACCCCTTCCTCCCCTTGACACAACCCAAATTTCCTTCATTCATCCTGTGGCCCTCCCCCCATTATGGATTAGCATCCACTTATTGGAGTGAACATTCAGCCTTTAGTTTTTGGGATTGGCTTACTTTGCTTAGCCTGATATTCTCCAAGTCCATATATTTACCAGCAAATGCCATAATTTTATTCTCTTTTAATGCTGAATAATATTCCATTGTATATATACCACAGTTTCTTTATCCATTCATCTATTGAAGACATTTAAGTTGGTTCCACAGTTTAGCTACTGTGAATTGTGCTGCTACTGTGAACATTGATGTGGCTGCATCACTCTAGTATGCTATTTTTAAGTCCTTTGGGTATGACCGAGGAGGACTAGGATAGCTGGGTCAAATGATAGCTCCATTATAGGTTTTTGAAGGAATCTCCATACTACTTTCCAGATTGGTGGCACCAATTTGCAGTGCCACCAGCAAGGTATGAGTGTACCTTTTCCCCCCACATCCTCGCCCACACTTATTGTTGCTACTAGTGAAGTGTAGTTATACATGATGTTGGGGTTCATTTTGATATACTCACACAAACACAGAATATAATTTGCTCCATTTAAGTCCCCTCTACTACCCCTTCCCCTCCTCTTATCTCTCCCCCTGTTCCCTTTCCTCTAGTCTACTGGTCTTCTTTCTATTTGTTTAGTTATTTATTTTAATGAGTGCTTTATGGATATACATAGAGGTGAAATTCACTCTGGTATGTTCATATCTGTACATACTATCATTGAGTCTATTTCATTCCACTGTTTTCTCTTATTTTCCATCTGTCTTTTCCACCTCCCCTTCCATCCTTTCCTATTTTCACTTGTGTTATTGAAAGAAAATCATCACCCTCTCTATCTGGTGTACAGTGGGATAAACCTCTGGCAATTGTTTTAAGGACAGAATCTACTTTATATTTTGGTGGTCCTCTTATTATTTCTGGTCCTTTTATTATTGTTGGTCCTTCTCTTTAGCAAATCTTTGTCTTCTAGGGGCAGCTGGAATGCACGCTTCAGACAGCCTTTGTGACCTGAGGCAGCCATTTATATTCCTCCCACAATCAATTCTCATGGAGAAAATCAGCTCTGTGTTTTAGCCAGTATAGAATGCAATTTATGTCTTCAGCCCACACAACTGCTCCAAAGTCCACTCTGGTTTCTTTTCCCAGAGTAGTTACAGGGCAAGTGTTCAAAATTGGTAGCTCATTCTTTAGGCAGGTCACAGTCTGATTATTTGAATTATTTTGGATACTATCAAAGCTCTTCTCTGTTTTTCTAAAGTTCTCCACTTGAGTCCATCATCTATCAAATTTTCTATCTTCCTTCCTTCGTCTATCATCAGCCATCTATCATATCTACCCATATCATGCTACCTTTTTTCTACTCGTCTGTGTATTTGTCTGTCTTTCTGTATGCCATTTACTTAGTCCCCAGGCCTGTTCAGGCCAGAATTCAGCTAATGTCCTGAGGGAAAATGCAGACTCGTTGGGTAAAACCTAAGAAACTTCTCTCAACTGCTCAACTGATTTCCTCTGGACTCCCACAGAGCCCTCATGAATGACAACCCTGGGTTTGCACATGTTCCCTGAATCACAGTGATTAAAAAGCCATCTCATCCCTCCAAGGTCACACTTTTCTAAGTACTAGCTATACCCATGATCTTTTTCTATAGCAGTCATTCACTGTTTTCCTAAGAATGATTTCTGTGTCTTGAATCTTAATTTTCCCCTTAGTTTGTAGATAATGACTTGGGTCACAAATTATTCCATCCATCCTGAAGAAAAGAATGGTCCTCTCATTTTATAAGCGTTTTGTCCCATATTATCCTAACCTTTGAAATTTCAAAACATCTCAATTTTACAGAAGGCATTAAAAAAATAATAAAATATATTTGTGATCACTCATATATTCCTTATCTAAAACCACCTGCAATACCTATAGATTTGCTTTATTACTTTCTCAACTTTTTTATTCATCTCTATCCTAAAATATGTACACACAAATATATATATATTATATATATACTTTTTGTATACTACTACTACTAATACAATGTTATTTTCTAGTATGTAGTACATATATATGATATATGCTTTCTCAGAATTCAAGATCTAATACAAGGTAGTGTCTTGACATTCTTAAGGTAGTTTGCAAATCCTTTTTACTGTGCTATGTTAATTTCTATTTTACAATTTTTGACTCTTGTGTATCTTAAATATATAAGTTCTTTGAATTTCACAGAATTATGCATTTTTCATATTTTCTACCTTGCATATTTCAGCTTTTAATAGATAAGAAAGTGAAATATATTGATATATTAGTTATCTACCCCCTTACTTACAAAAATCTAAAGTGATTTAATTATTTCTTTTTTAAGTAAAAAATTAAGTTTAGCAAATTTACATATCCTGTCCATAGATATAGCACTTGTACACATAATTCTCTGATTTGTACTGAGCCTGATGGGTTTTTTTTGGTCCTAGTGTATGAGCAGCCTTGTAAATATCATTATATATGCTTGAAAACAATACATATTTTATAAACTTTGAAGGTTTTTATTACTTCATATTTGCTCATCTGTTGAGAATAGATTGGAGTCATCTTTGATTCTTTTCATCCAAACATCCTGTAGTGTGCTTCTCACAAGTTTTGCTATAACAACCTTGTTAATATGACATTGAAAACTTAGCTGAATTTCTGTGTAATCTCTTTGGGGGCTTTTATCTCCACTCTTGCCATTCTGTTACATTTGTGCTAATGCATTCTATGATGTATTTATTATTGAGCCGGATTGACTTTCCAACAAGTGAATTGGGAAATTTGCATTTCTCTTCATTCAGATCCAAAGTCCCCAGGCATTCATGACTATACACCAGGTGATCTGACATACTTTTAACATGTTTTCTCTGTTCTCACTTTGCTGCAGTTCCAATCCTTTTGCACTTTCTTGACCACACGGGACATCTCCCACCTTTTAGGCTCTGTTCTCAGCTGCAATCTCTTCCCCAAAACCTCTTCCTTTAGACATTGTAATGACACCCAGATTCTTACATTTCCCTTTTTTTTTTCCTCTTGAATATTTTATTATTACAGTGACATAGTTTCAAAATACTTATAAACCTTTTCTCTGGTAGTAAAACTCAAACACACAAACCTAATGATTTTTCAGATTGAAATTTATTATTGAAGCAACACAGGTTCAAATTCACGATGAACCATTTCTCTACTAACAAAGCCAAAACCCAGAAATCTAATGATTTGCCAGATACTGCTTGTAATTTTCATGAAATAGCTGTAAAATATATACCCTTTTCTCTATTATTTACTTATAATAACTTTTATATGTCTCAGTATTTTTAATAATTTGAGGGCTTTTTTTTCCCCCAAAATTGTTTGTTTCTTTGACTTCCAATATGACATCAAGATAAAATTTCCTAAAGCATTACCTTTGCATTTCATATAAGACTTCACTTATTAGCCATTGAGAGAATCTTAAAACATGGCATCCCATTAAATGTACTTGATACATATGGTCCTATAAGACCTGTCATTGTCTGATGCTTTTAAAAACAAATTTCTTTTTAGAGCCAAACATCTTCAAATATTGCTTACTCCCCATTTACCAAATACCTCTATTCTTTGTTCCTTTTATACCTTTGGTTGTGTTGCTCAAATCTCTAGGTTTATAAGAGATTAGGTTTACTCTGCACCTAGAACAGTAAAGATGTTCAAATGAAATATGTTGAATAAGTAAACTCTAAATAATGAATCATATTTCTATAGTCATTTTAGAATGTTATGATGAATAATATAAATATAAAAGGAAAATATTAAACTTTATTTGAATGATAACATTTTTAGAACAAATAATATGGTATGATCTAAGAAAATCATGCCCAGGAAACACTTTAATTCTCTGAGACACTAATATATTGGATAAATCTCTATTACCAAACTATTATTTTGATGTGAATCACTATCAGATTCTTTTAAAACCATGATGAGCATCTTCAGATTTAGCGTGAGAGTTTATTAAGAATATTTTTCAGCATTTTTTTTTTTTTGGTACCCGGGAATGAATTCAGGGGTGCTTGACCACTGACCCACATCCCCAGCTGTATTTTGTGTTTTGTTTAGAGACAGGATCTCACTGAGTTGCTTATTACCTCACCATTGCTGAGGCTGGCTTTGAGCTCACGATTCTCCTGTCTCAGCCTCCCAAAGTACTAGGATTGCAGGCATGCACCATCATGCTCAGATTATTTTTCAGCTTTTGAAAGAATAAAGCTACGATGCTACCAAAATAATGAATTGCTCAATAGAATGATTTTCAGTCTTCAGGTCAAATTCAAAATTCCTATTCCTAAGTAGCTTAACAGTATGGCTTTTCTAGTTTTGTTTGCCAGGGTATCTTGATACAGCTTTGAACAAAACCTGGTTGCAGGGTAATGTTAGGTCAGCAAGTCCACATACATGATTCAGTCAAGTGGGGTTTCTCTTCCACAGAACTGATTTTTTTGCTGCATCTTTCACATCCTTATTCCTCAGGCTATAAATCAGTGGGTTTAGCATGGGGATTACCAATGTGTAAAACACAGCAGACACCTTCTCCTGTTCCAGGGAATACTGAGAGCTTGGCTGGATGTAGCTGAAGGTCACAGACCCATAGAATAAGGTCACGGCAGTCAGGTGAGAGGCACAGGTGGAGAAGGCTTTGCGCCTCCCTTCAGCAGAGCGGATTCTCTGGATGGCAATGATGATGTGGATATAGGAGACCATGATGATGATGAAAGTGAACACGGCAATGACCCCAGAGAAGACCAAAAGCAGCATCTCATTCGTATGGGCATCAGAGCATGAAAGCCTCAGGAGTGGAGGAATGTCACAGAAGTAATGATCCACAATGTTAGGACCACAGAAGTCCAGCTGGAGCAATCCCACTGTGTGTGTCAGTGAATTAATGAGACCACCCAAGTAAGACGCAAGGACCATCTGAATACAGACGCTTTGCGTCATGATGACTGTATACATCAAGGGGTTCGCTATTGCCACATACCTGTCATAAGCCATCATAGACAAAAGGATGCCTTCTGTGGTTACGTACACTGCAAAGAAGAAGCTCTGTAGAACACAGCCAAAAAAAGTACTCGACTTATGTTTGGATAGGAAATTGACCAGCATTTTAGGAGCAAAGACAGTGGAGTAGCAGATATCACAAAAAGAGAGATTGCTAAGAAAGAAGTACATTGGAGTGTGAAGCTGGGTGTTTAACCTGATCAAGACAATCATCCCCCAGTTACCCATCAGAGTTATGAGATAAATGAGGGTGAAGAGTAAGAAAAGAGGAATTTGCAAATTAGGATTTTCAGTCAACCCTACCAGAAGGAATTCTTCCACATGTGTATGATTCCAGCCTCCCATGCATTCAGGTTGATATGGCTCCTTAGTAGCAGAACAAGACGTCACTTTGACGGGAAAAATAAAATGACTTCCATGATCCAGTATACATCACACATGAGATATTTAGGGTTCCCTGTACATAGATGAAAAAAGAGATTGAATTCAGCAGTGGATCATGTATGATAGACCATCTGTATACTATGGTTCGAATTTTCAGCATTTCTAATTATTTTATTCCCTGGTTATCAATTTCCACATCAAAAATGATAAGAAATATTTTTGTCTCAAAAAATTAATAGGTATACTAGATGTTCAAATCCAGATCCCAGTACCAAATTTCTGTCTCCTTCTATGACATATGCCCACCCTTCTCTTCCATAGGCTATTCAATGATTAGGATGCAGAAATAACAAATATTTCATTATCCTATAGCTAATCTGTTCCTATTTTTTATTCCCAGATAAGCTCAAGGCACTGACTTCCATAATATGCAAACATTTTCTTTCCAAATCTCAAACCACACACCTTTTTTTGCCTGGTCTTCTAACTACTTCGAAGATTAGAAACTGTGAAGACAGGGACTAGCAGAGTTGAGTCAGGAGAAAAATAATAGTCTTTTATTTGCTATTTAATATTAAGACTGTTCAAAAAGTAGAAGTGCCATTTAAATTGAAAGTCCTTCCATTTATTATCTTCATATAATTTTGTTATCTCACTTTTGTTCTTTATCAGCTGTAGAAAAATAAACTTAAAAAAATTGTAGAGAAGGAAGGTGTCATGTGAAGCACCAAAACTATCAGATTTGTTCTTTTTAAAATATATTAGCTGTCATTTATTTTCACATTTTGTTGACATATGTTAGCAATTCAACAATAATTATGGCAAAATATAAACCAATTAGTTTATCTATATGTACTCATGCATTCACTAAATATGCACGATTTAGTGCTATATGTCAAGAAATACTGTATTTTCTAGAGATGAAGCAGTGAACGAGACGAGTGTCCTGCCTTCAAGGAACTCACACTGTTAGGAAAATAAAGGAAAATAAAGAACATACATATTGCTATATGTAATGGTGATTAATACTGTAAAAAAAGTAAAGAAAGCGCATGAAAAGAAAGAAAATGTAGGTATTCAATTATATATTAGTTTACTTGTGCTGTTATCACAAAATTTTTGCACAGAATTGATGACTTAAAGTAGCAAACATTTACTCTCTTACAGTTCTGAAGTTAGAATTCTGAAATTAGTTCATTAAGTGGAAGTCTAAGGGTCAGTGGGGCCACACTCCTTCCAGAGAACATAGGGGAAAATCCATTCCATTGCGTTTTTAGCTTCTGGAGATGTACTTTGTGGACAGGCTCCTTCTTCTCACTTCAAAGAGAGCATTTTCCTCCATCACTGCACCACCTTCTTCTCCTTTCGTAGCAAAATCTCCATTTGCCTCCATTTTATAAGAGCACTTGTGGTTATATTTCTTCTCCATGCTGCTAATCCAGGATAATCTCCCTATTTTGTGATCTTGGTTGGACCCACACCTGATAAATCCATTTTTCCATATAAGGCAACATCTATCTATACCAAGGATCAGGACTTGACTGTTACTGGGAACCATCTCTCAACCTACCACATCTAAGTTGTTCAAAGAACTTTACAGAAGGAACAATCTGAGCAGTAAACTGATGGAAGTGGTTTAATTAGATATGCAGATATCTAAAGACAGAATGTTCCAGTAAGTTCAAAGTCCTAAGGGTGGAATTTTGCATAATAGGGGTACTAAATAAGTTGACCAAACCAAAAAGAAAAAGGAGAGTGACTGAGGGGGAATAGACACCATGGCACTAGGAGCACTTTGTAAGGGTTTGGAAACTCTCTCGTAAGATGAGGAGCACCTTTGCAGAAAGGATCACATGACCTGAACCATACTTTTACAGGTTTTTGCTTTAGGACTTTCTTGGAGACAAGACTGTAAGCCCAAAACAGAAGCAATGAACAGAACAGGAAGACATTTAAAAGGCTGTCTCTATAATCTTTGAGAGAGATGAGGTGGCAGTGGTAAAACTAACCAGAAATGGTCCCACTCTGCATACATTTTTGAAATGAGAACTAAGAAAATGGGAGAATTGAACAGAACTTAAAACACATGGTTATTTTAGGGACTGTGTGAGTTTGTGTGTGTGTGTGTGTGTGTTTGTGTATGTACATGCATTTGTGTATATTTCTTGAATTGTTTTTTTCTAAATGTAAAATATGAAGAAATGTATTTGAAAATCGAGAAATTTGTTTAACTATATTTTACTATTAATTGTTTTAATTGGTTTGGCCTTTGATATTTGATTGTGAGATATAAAAATCTTCAAATCATGGTAATATAACATCAGAGATGACCTAATAGGACATTTAATTAGAGGTAAATATATATAAATAATTTATTCCTAGTTGTCTGGTAGTAACAATGACAGATCCCTCCTGCTCTCTGGTGTCAATCAAAAGCACAACAATCTATCCCAACAAAACCCAGATTAGGGAGAACATTCTCTCTATATTTTGCCCATTTGGTGAATGTTTGTCCAGCTTTATGTTATTTGTGGTGGCTTATACAAAATCAGTTTTGTATAAAATAAATCATTTTTCTTCTTCATGTCGGTCCTACCCTCCTCCTAGGTTGTAGTTCATGTAAGTATGAATCTGTCATATGTTCTATGGAAAATATATATCATTTACAAAAATACCATATCATATATTTGATATTCAAAGAATGTGTTCTCTAGGTAAGGAAACATTAAGCATTAGAGACTTAAGAACTATCGATAAATTGTATCCTTGTGGAATTTGACCTTTATTGAGGTCAGTCAAGGGTCAGCCTGGAATGTAGTATTGTTAGTATTATAAATTAAAGCCAAATTCTTCCCTCAAAAATGAAGATATGAATTAGATTCTATTTGTATTTAGATCAACACCCTATGTAAGAACAGCGGATCTATATAAGGAAAAGAGGAAATGATGTACTTGGAAGTAGCAAGAAGTTTTTGTTCTTGTTATTAATAAAATCAGACTGCAAAAGAATCAAAGAGTTTTACGATTGCAAAGAAAAGTGAACTTGAAAAACAAACCAACAAGCACTTTTGAAGTAAAGGGACACTTCTACGTGTTTTAAATGCCAACCTCTTTCCTCTGGAATGATGTTCGCTGTAATAGGCACATCACTTCACTGCGGTATAATAGGGCAGTGACTGAGTTCCAGGAGAGTTCTGCTCCATCTACAATAAACCACATACAGGAACCAACTCATTCGAGTTTATGACCTTTGCATTAATAGTCCAGAAAAATAGAAGAGTTTTAGACAATTTAACTAGGGTAAGTTTTCAAACAGTTCATTAACAAGCCTGACTCATGGTGCTGATAGATGAGTCTCACCATGAGAACACAGAGAAACAGGAACCATATGGAGCAGAGAGAGGAAAGGAGGACAACAAATGTGACTGCAATAGGTTTTCAGGAATATTTCTGCCTTGTTATTGATATCACAGTAGAAAACAACAAATGCAGAAATATGTTACCAAGGTCAGAGTATGATTTGCTCTTTTGATGTGAGAATTACAGTCAGAAGAGAAATTCATTGTGACGCTAAATGCAGGGTTTTTATTGCTACTTAGTGTTGCCTTCCTGATAAATTAAAGGCTGATCTCAAATGCTAATAATTCTGAAGATTCTCTTAGGGAAAAAAAATCCTGGAAATAACATTTGTAGAACCAAAAGTCATACTCTGATGTGATTTTTCTAATTCTCAGATCAGTATCTTAAATGTCATGACAAAATAAGGATGTTTATGTAGATATTGAATTCTTTCACAGTAATTTATTTTGACATAACTACAAAAGAACACTCGAAAATATATAATTATCAGTGATTCTATATAGTTAAGAATATTGGTGAGAGAAATGACAAAATTAAAATCATATTAATTATAGTAATAAATAGAAACAAGTCAAAAGCCTATGAGAAGAGTTAAAGATCAAAATAATGGTATCTCCCAACTATAGGACTTCAATTGTTCACCAGAATAGGAGTGACTCCTCCATGCTCTCATGTGGCTTTGGCCACAAGGTATGATTATGCAGAAATAATAAATAAGAAATTTATAAATGAGTTTCCCACAAAATATTAAATGGAAATGATATGTTTATGTGTATTTCATGTAATGTTCATGCAATAAAATATGCAAAATAATTGAGCTGATTAAATGTAATATAAAATATTTTACATGAATTCTAATTACATACATTTCTAAGTTTATATATGCACTGATATTTTATTAAAGCACACTGTAAATGGTTCATAATTAAAATTATTTTGGAAAAAAGAAACAAAAAATCAAATTACAAACAAGAAATATAAAACTTCACAATGACCATAATTATAACTTTAAAAACCTGCAATCAACAATAACTATGACAGATGGAAAGTCAAAAACTAGTTTATATGGTCATATAGTTTATATGGTCAAGTTTAAAGCAACACACTTTATTGTGAAGACTATTTTATTCAGGTCTATTAGCGTTGTAATGGGCAGAAGCAGCAGTTGGCCGTAGCAAAACAATATCTGAGCTCTGGGAATGAAGTGACTGTGTTATAGACAGAATGGAGTAACAAAGTCAAGGAACATAGAAGATAATTAAAATAGTTTATGAGAATCAGAAAACAAAGTTGGATCCAAATGATTTCCAAATACTATTATTATAATAAATTGGAAAACACCAATTTTCATCATATTGTAGGTATGATAATTTATGATCCTCAGACATTCCATCTTAAAGAAATTTCCATAAATATTCAAGTAATTTTTAGGTACTATGTGAACCAAGTATTAAATAATGTGAACATTTATGCTTTTACACTCAAAAGAAAATAGATATCATATAAATAGTACCCTTTTAACAAAATGAAAAGACATTGAAGGCCATTCAAGAGAAACTACACTAGGAAAAAAATGTATCTTTCTGTTTGGGGAAATGCTTGTATCATACAATGTGTAAAAGTTTCTTTCAATATCAAGAGATAAAAAAGAAATATCAGAAGCTTATAATAAACCCACAGAACAACTTCCTAAATATACTTACATCAACAAAGCCCAAAATTAGCAGAGCATCTATTCGAGACCAGGTCTTCATAATTCTTAAAGGATTTATTGATGGCAGTAGAGATGTTTTATCTTTAGTTACTCTGTTCTTTGGGGGAAAGAAGGTAGGGATAGCTTCTTATGCAGGTGTGAATCTCAGTTGTCCACAGAGTTGGATCCTTAGCATCCTTCTGTTCTCTGGAGACCTGAACTAATCATAGACCTGCATTTCCTCTCATCTTTGCTCAGTTGATGCTATAACTTTCACTTTGATAGAATGTTAAAATTATAGCATTTTATACACAGGACAGTATTAAAAACCTGTAGGCTCTCTAAAAATCAATCTTGCAATAAGCATACATTATAGATAACAGATGCAATTCCAGGGGCTAACAAGTGTTCTAATTTTATATAGATGCCACTCAGACAAATGTACAAATGTTCTAATAAAGAAATAAATGAAGTTTTTATTTTCCTGTGAAATGGGAGCACTCATAGATGCTCTACCTAATTGTTTCATTATTAAATTAATATGAATTAATGCATTACAACATACTATAAAACTTTAACCGTAACTCACTGAATTAAAGTTTTATGACAGTGTACATACAGAACAAATACACAGAATTAATTGAGTTGTATATCCTACTGTCAGCCAGTTTATTTTTAACATGTATGTTTTTTCTCTCTCTAGTAATTCAGTAGGCATCATAGATCTGAGGAGCATGTTTATAATTTCCTCATAACTTTTATTCTGCTGAAATTGTAGGGAAATAATAATACAGAAGGGAGATTTTTCTTATCTTTCATATAGGTTCATTGGCTGTAACATAATTTTGTATTTGGCCTCTTTAATAATTCAAATACATATACCAACTGTGTGTTTGAGAAAGAGTGGCAGATAATTTTTAAGTTCTGCTGTTAATCCATTAGCATGTCTTGGCTATGATATGCAGTGAGGTGAAATAATGACAAGGTAATCCAAATACTGTACAAAATTCAAGGAAGTATAAAAAATTACAAACAATGGTGAAAGTCCCAACATAACTAAAGTGTTTTAGGACACAAAATGAAAAAAATATTACTATGCCAAAAGAAAAAGTAAAATTCAGAATCCCTCAAAACCATCAACACATGAATGGTGTTAGGTGCACAATGAGAAAGTGGTTTCACATGCAAATCAAGCAAAATGCAATAAAATTAAATGTCATATCATCAGTGACACATGCTGCAAATTGTTTCCTTCATAATTGATGCGAAGATGAAGAAATTAAGATGCCTCTGTAAATTTTTATACATTAGTGTAATGAAGTCCTTTGGAAATTTTAGCCTTTTAATGTTTTAAGAAATGCTAAACCTATCAGTAATCATCTAGGCAATTTTGACAAGTTGGTATAAGCCTGCCTGGATAGTATAATATTTGCTATTATGGTAGTAGTCTAATTTCTTTCTTTTTATTTCTTATATTATTACCAGAGACAATATGGGTACCAGGAGAGTAACATTTATATTTATGAAGATCATACCCTCATTAAGGAAAAGATCCCTTAAGATGTTCCTAGAAGTCTGACGAATTCACAGGTAAGTCAGAATTTGCAGTGAAGAAGGCAGAAGCAGATACCGCAAAACATTTATTGGAGATTAAAAATCAAAATTTGGGGGGAATTCATAAGCCAGAAATTTTCAAAAGACAAGGCCTATATCACTTCCCTTACCATAACCCCATGGTGACATGGAAAACCAGTGGGTATGTAATGGACTTGCATTCCGTAGGACAACCCTATTGCTGTCACTCCTTGTGTGGGGTCACTGTGTGCAGTGTCTAATGGGTGAACAAATATAATGAACTCAAATGCCAAAGTGTGGACATGGGATCAATGGTTAGGGAAGTGCTGATAAATGTTGGTGCTGATAAATGAAAACTTTTCCTGAAAAGTGGTGTGGATGG
The DNA here is from genome assembly GCA_004024805.1 of Geosciurus inauris. Lineage (NCBI taxonomy): Eukaryota > Metazoa > Chordata > Mammalia > Rodentia > Sciuridae > Geosciurus > Geosciurus inauris. The sequence continues at coordinate 26,432 of PVHX01003604.1, forward strand.
GGTAAAAAAAACATTGATTTCCTGGTAGAACATAGGGGTGTCAGGAAACCCTGCCTGCTTAGAACTATTGTAAATATATGCAAGAGTTGAATAAGAGTTGAATAAGAGTTGAATGAGAATATAAAATAATGTATGGTTCTCTTCAGTTCAAAGCCTTTAAAGTTAAAATTCATTTCTATACATTAAGATTTTCATTGATTGTACAAGCCTTTACCAATTGTTAGGAAACACAATTAAAACTTCTTTCTTTGTGAAGATCATGCACAAATACAAAGATTCTCTAACAAAGGAACTTTTGTTTGGGAATGGAGAATAATATTGCAATCCAGGACACACGTAGGCCACAGTGACCTCTGGCATGTCCAGAGAACAAAGGAAAGATTTAGAATTTTATTTGTACAGAGACATTTACTCAAATGCTTGGAGGGAGCTGGCATACTCTTCTGGTCAAGTGGCAGTGGTTGTTATGTAAAGCTAGTCTTATGGTCATAGCTGATATTCTACCCAAGAAAATTACATCCTCAAAAATAAGGCAAGCTGTTTCACTGGCTTGGCTCTGTAGAACAGCTATGGGAATGATTTTTTGTGTACTGAGAATTTTCTCTCCAGGGCCTCTCAGCTCTATTTCATACATGTATGCCAAGAATATTTTATTATGTGTTCAATTTGTCCATATCCCATCAGGTTCAACAATTATACCTGGTCTGATCTATGAAGATACCTGAATGCAGTCCAGTGGGCAGGAGAGCTTCTTTGGGCCACCTCCAGGGGCTTTTGCTGAGTTCAGCCTGTAGCCAAGCTCAATCAATGGCTGAGTAGTAAAAAACAGAAATTCTGCATAGACCAATAATATGTAGAGAGAGTGATTCAGTAACAAAATGTCTCTCATCAAAGAAAAGCCCAGAGTCTGAAGATATACTGCTAAATTCAACCAAACATTTGAAGAACTAATAATTGTACTCAAACTATTCCAAAAATGCAAATGCAAAAATATTCAACAATATAACAGCAAGCTACTGTGTTTTATATACTAAATGTCCCACAAAAGCTCAAGTGTGAAGATTTACAAGGTTTAGAACTGGAATAATTAGGTTAAACTAATCAATTAAACTAGTCCCTCTGATAGGGATTGACTGAGGGGTGATTGTAGGCATGTAGGGTGTGGCTAGAGGAGGTGGGTCATTGGGAGTGTGGCTTTAGTTTATATAGTTTGTGAGCTGAGCTTAGTCTCTCTGCTTCCTGATCATGTCCTGAGCGGCTTTCGTCTATCATATACTTGTGCCATGGTGGGCTGCCTCACCTAGAACCCTGAGGAATGGAGTTGGCCATCTATGGACTGAGACCTCTGAAACTATGAGCTCTCAAATAAACTTTTCTTTCTTACAATTGCTTTTGTCAGATCTTTTGGTCACAGCATTAAAAATATGTCCAAGAAACCAAGTAAATTTATTAGCACACTCAGAAGAAAATTCACTATGATGAAGTAGGATTCATATCAAGCACTCAAAGATTGCTCACTTTCTCTCTCTCTCCTTCTATCTCTTCAGCTCTCTCTCTCTCTCTGTCTTTCATACATATATATATATATATATATACATATATACACATATATACATATATACATATCTCTCATACATACATATGTATATACATACATATATATACATACATACACATATATATACATATATATCATACTTCATGGAATAAAGGTCAAAAGCCATAGGATTCTTTCTATACATTCAAAAAAAGTATTTGACAAAATTCAACATCTCTTCATGATACAAACTTTCAATAAATTAATTATAGAAGAAATGCACTGCAGCTCTGCATGGGGAGGAGGCTGAGGTGCTGATTCAGATAGGCCCCAGCTGAGGAAACTTGGCTCCCTCTGTTAGCATGGGTGTGGATGCAGGAAAGGAAGAGAGGTGGAACACTAGCAGGCTGGGCATCTGTGTCAGGGGGCGTCTTGTGAACAGAAGAGACAATCTTTCTCTGCTGCCTAGATAAGCAAAAGTTTTTGCTATACCCTGCTATCAGACTTCACCTTTTTAAAATTTTACTTTTTATTCCCTTCCCTCTGTTCATTGGCATGTTCATCTGAGAAGACAAGTACTTCCAGCACACAGCAAAAGAGTGAGGAGGCAAACAAAAAGCACAGATTATGGGTCTGAAACAGAGCAATAAGGAATTTGGTGATTTGGCCATTGATCCTCCAGCCATACTCTGCTGGTCCAGTTAAGAATGGTAGGTTTCATTGGCAGGCCACAAATATAAGACCATGATTTTGAGCCTATACCAAGGCAATATGTGCTTTTGGACAATTTATTTTCCCATAGACCACCCCTTCAAACCACCTAAGTTTTCATTTACAATAGGAATTTATCATCCAAGTGATAACAGTAATTACAACATTTGTCTTGATATTTTAAGAGCACCATTGTCACCTACCTTATTTCTAATGTTTTTTAGCCATCTTCTCTCTGCTATGATCCACATCCACATGACCTGCAAAGAACTATGAAGCAGACTGAGATAAACGTACAACAGAATATCTCAGAATTGGACTCAAAAAATATGCCATGCCATGCTACCTCAAAATAACCTGTATGATAGCTTGAATAAATGTGAGATTACTGTTACAATTTCAATTTCCTTCTCTGATCGTTCCACTCTAAGACTTCACCTTTTTAAATTTTTCTTTTTATTTTCTTCCCTCTGTTCATTTACAAGTTCATCTGAGAAGACAAGGACTTCCAGCTTCAGGTATTAAATGCTTTTAGAAACTGCATAGTAATTAAAGGAGAGCAGTTGCCTAAGAATTAGAATTATTTTTTAAAATGTAACTTGTGGATTTTTGTGGCCAATATCTTCAATATGAGACTAATATCATTCCTCACTCTTCTAATATAGTGAATAAGTCATCTGAGCAAGAAGGAAATGGGATGTTCAGTTGCTACAGCAAAGGGAACAGCATTATTCTAGCAGTGGCCCGTTTTGTTTAAGCCTTCCTCTGTTACAATTTGAGGTTGCCTAATATAATTCATGCTCATAATGCTGTGACTAAAATTTAATGTTAAATTTATGGCATCAGCTGAAGAGAAAATGTGATGTATTATATACATATCGATAAAGGAATGATGAGTTATTCTATAGATAACTATAGAAATCAGAAGTCAATGGTTTGCAATTTTCATTTAGATTGCTAGAGGAAATGTTTTTCATTGTACTGTTTAATATGGTAACGATAAGTGGTGAAATTTTTCAATGGATGATTGATTAATAAATAATTCTGTATTAACTGATTTATTTTTCTTCAATACAGTTACATAAACCAGTGAGTTAGTAGCCTGGGTTAATGGGAAACAATCTTTTACAAAAGCAGAGCTTTTTTTTTTTCATATACTTTTAGGAATTGCTTCACTATTTGACATTAAATAATGATAAAAAGTGCATAAGAGTGAATATCTTGGCATACTCAGAAGAAGGTCTCTATCTCTTCAGGATGATGCATTGCTTGACCTCATTATAAATAGTTAACAAGTTACTTGGGTGGCATAGCTTTAGTAGTCTGAGCATGATTATGGGCAACCTGGAGCTCACAAATGGACTTGGGACCCAGCAATTCTGAAATATGTATGTGGAGTTTAACAATTTGTTTTCCAGGTGACTGCCTCCCCCTGAGGCTAAGTAAAATTTCTCTTCGATCCTTATACTTGAAAGCTGAGAAAAACATAATATGGGAGTAATAATGGGTCAAATTTTACATAATAAATCACTGTTTTGGTGTGGGAATTATGAGGCTGTATTAATTTATGTGGGATATTGAATATCCATTGAAATTGATTTATTCTGACATTAATATTCATAAACATTTAAATACAATGCAGCAGACATCATTTCAGGTGAATTACCATGAATAAATAAAAATGCTACTGGATTAAAAATAATAATCTCCCTCAACAAAATAAAAGCCATATATGACAACCAGCTAATATCCCACTGACTGGGAAAAGTTGAAAGCTTTTCCTCCAAGATCTGGAAGAAGACTAAGATGCCAATTATTTTCACTTCTGTTCAATAAATACTGGAAGTCCTAGCCACAGCAGTTAGGCAAAGGAAAGAAATAAAAGGCATCCAGTTTAGAATGGCAAAACTTAAATTCTCCATGGTTGAAGATGGCATGGTCATATATACAAAAAGCCCTAAGCCAACACTAAACCAAACAAACAAACAAATCTCTTCAGCTTGTAAATGAAACAAATTTGCAAAGTTGACAGACACAAAATCATTATCAATAAATCAGTAGCATTTCCATATACTACCAGTCAAGTTATTTTAAAAAAATCAAGAAAATTGTCATTTACACTAGCTGCAGAAAATCAATACTTAGAAATAAATTTAACTAAAAATGTGAAAAATCTCTAAACTGAAAACCATGAAACACTGATAAAACAAACTGAAGAACACAACTAAATGGAAAGATATTCAATTCTCATTGCTTGGAAAAAATAACACTATTAAAATTTCTGTTCTTCCAAAAGTGACCTACAGTGGTAAATTTACAATAATTTACCCAGATTGTGTTTTTGGCATAATTTCTGCTGATTAGGAATAGGAGGAGGAGAAGGAGGAGGAAGAAATTGGAAGGACAGGCAGAGTCTCAAGTATTAGTAAATGACTCAAATTCCTATTCATCTAAAAATACACGTTTTTTCACGCAGCTTTCTGAGGGCATTTTTCACATCCTTATTTCTGAAACTATAGATTATTGGGTTAAACATGGGAAAGACCACAGTATAAAACACTGCAACCACCTTGTCAGTTTCTGGGGCATAGCTGGTGGTGGGACGTAAGTACGTAAACAGGAGCGTCCCATAGAACAAGGTGACTGCTACAAGATGGGAAGCACAGGTGGAGAAGGCTTTGCTTCTGCCTCCAGAAGACTTCATGCTCAGAACAGTCATGAGGATGCAGAAGTAAGAGATAAATATGACCACCAAAGTGCTGGTCTGGATGCCACCGCACAAAATAAAGAGCAGAAGCTCATTGACGTGGGTATCTGCACAAGACAGAGCCAGAAGAGGTGGGATGTCACAGAAAAAATGGTTGACAACATTGGAGCCACAGAACGGCAGCCTAAATGCGAGGGATACATGCACCAGTGAAGTCATACTTCCACTGAAGTAAGCCAGCACAATGAGGGTGATGCAGAGTCTCCGAGACATCAGTGTAGGATAGAGCAATGGGTGGCAGATGGCTGCATAGCGGTCATAGGCCATCGCTGCCAGGATCAGGCACTCTGCATCCGCAAAACAAGCAAAGCAAAACATCTGCAGTGCACAACCATAGAAAGAGATGCTCTTCCTGGAAGCTAAGAAGTTCGCCAGCAGTTTTGGAGCAATTGCTGTAGAATAGCTGATGTCTAAGAAAGAGAGTTTGCTAAGAAAGTAATACATGGGGGTTTGCAGGCTTGACTCAACATTAGCTAGGACTATTAAACCCACATTTCCCACCACAGTTAGGACATACATTATGAAAAACACCAAGAACAGTATGAATCTGAGGGGGAGACAGTCTGTGAATCCAACAAGTAGGAACTCAGTTGGCCTGCTATAGTTACTCTCCAACATCCTCTTTGTTTTCTTGTTTTTCTCATTGGAGATGGTTAGTATCAGATGATATAAATTGGCTTGGATTATGGATGAGTCAACATCTGTATTCTCCCTTCCAAGAAAGCAAATAGAAGGTTAATGAGAGCACATATACGCCATTTTTGTGATGTCATTTTGTTGCTTTGCCTTATGTCATTTGTTTAAAGAAGGCAATTAGTTATCATTTTTGATTCTGAAAAATATTATTTAGAATGTTTTTTTCATGATACAGTAACTCTAAGTTATGCATTTTAGCTAACATTAGGTGTTGAAGGAGGCTCATGTGATGAGATCTGGTAGAATAATGGGAGTTAACAAAATATCTGGGAGCAAGGCTCTACTTTTGCAATATTAAAACCACATTCTCCTATGAAAAGGAGATTTGAAACAATTTTTGGAAAGCACAATCTCAATTTAACTACATCATTTATCGAATATCTGTGATTTGGGGTGGGGTAATAATACAGCAGTTAAGAGCATAATTACAATTCAAGTCGTGTCTAGGTAAATCTTAGCTTTAGCCAAACATAATAGTACATATCTGTAATCCCAGTGACCCAGGAGCCTGAGACATAGGGTTGCAAGTTGAAGGCCAGCCTCAGCAACCTAGCAAGACCCTGTCTGAAATTAAAAAATGAAAAAGGACTGGGGATATAGCACAGTGATACAGCACCCTGATTCAACACCCAGCACCCAATCAATCAATCAATCAATCAATTTTGACTTTGCTATCTTACTGTTTGTGTGATCTTTGATCACTGGGTTGGAGAGCAATAAATGATTAAGTATTTGTAAACCATTCATGTGAGTCATTATAAAAGATACTATATAAGCAATTATTCAATAAAATTCATGAAAAATCAACAAATTGACCTTTCTATTTGATTCAATAGCTTGAAATATCCAGATAATTTCTAAGATTCATCTTGTCCTTGGCTTCCTGGACATATGAGATTTAGTCTCATGTAAGAATATTTCTGAGTTGTTGTATATGTGCAGGTGTACAAGTGTATGGATGTGTGTTTATCTGAGTGCATTGTTTACAAGTGATTAATCTTTTATATATGATCTGTATTTATTATTTTTATTTCCCAAGATTTACTTATTTTTCTTTTCTTTCAGATAGACCAAAATTTGGAGTGATGTCTAGAAAAATAAGTGGTTTAAGGAATTGCCATTATGTCTATAAAAGCTTGACAGAGAAAGAAGGCAAAGTGAACATCTGAAACTATACTGAAGGAATCTCAACTCTTAAAGAACAGGGGAAATGTAAACAATATCATTTGTAAACTTTATAAAGCATTTTAATTATCAGTCCTGATTCTTCCTTTCTTGTATCCTTTCTTCCTTCTTTCCCTCCTTATTTCGTCTTTCTCTTTCTTTCTTCCTCTCTTTATATTTCTTTTTTCTCCTGACTAAATAGTATTGAGTTCTGGTTTTAAAAAAAATTAATTGAGGAAAGAATTAAATGAAAGAAACACTGAGGAGATATTGCATAATCTTGAATGGAATATGATAAGAAACAGAACTGTAATAAAGACAAAAACTCACAAGTAATTAACTAATAAATGGATTTGTGAATAATATTAAAATATATTTATATCAAGTATATTAAAAACGATGAGTAATTGCAACATTCTACTCTAGGTGATAAATCAGTGTAGATTTTGTAGCTTTAATATAATATCTGTTTACAATCAATGAAAGCACACCCCCTTAAAAAAGTAATGACTAAACCAGAAAAGGATGATAGCAAAACAAACAAAATAGATACATGAACAAAACCCTAAAGAATTACATATATACATATATATTGCTGTGTGCTACTAATTTTTTTTGTTATTTACACTTGGTGTATGAAAAATATATATGTAAATATATGTGTATATTTCTTTTTAAAATATATATATTTATACACACACACACATATATATGTAGTAATTTCAGAAATTACACATATATATGTAGTAATTTGCAGAAACTGAAATTTCTCTAGTATGGATGAGAATTCTATAAGTATATTTTCTCATACAATACTAATTAGAATATAACTAGATCCAAACTTGGTGAAAACAATATATATATTAAAAGCTTTAAAATATGCATTTTTAAGTTTTTAATGACAGATCCATTTTGTGTCAGAGACATATGTTTGAAGAGCAGTAAAAGTAGTTGAGTAAATTTTTAAATAGATATGATATATCTATGCAGTCATTAAATTAGGTTTGAATATATTTGAGACCTTCAGTAAAATTTTAAAACACTAAAAAAAGTAAAACTATAACAAACTATAAGTAACTTTTTCTATCTATGCTCACACTAAGTAAATTTCCAATTAAATGTTAGGCTAATAAAGGGGAAGCATTATCTCTAGTAATTATTCATATTTAAAATGTGAAGTCATTGATAATTTATTTTGTGATAAATTGGTAATAAATTTCTGTAGAAAGCACAGTTTTCTATGCTTTAAAAAAGCTACATGGTTTGATTTGCATTAAAGTGTTTTTAAATGGAAGATTTTTAAAAATCAATCTTTGAAAATTGTCAACAAACTCAACTGTTCTTAAAGCTGAGAATTTTATTGGGATTGCTTCATCCATTTGTCAAAATTTTATAAATAAAAAATTTATTTCCCCTGAAACATTTTTGAGACAAGTCATTTATTCAAATATACTCTTTCTACATTAAGTAATAACTTGAAGGTGTTGAGGGTGTGTGTGTGTGTGTTATATTTTGGTTAATGAAGGTAAGATTTTTAATTTTTAAATTTTTTTTTTTTACATGGAATATATAACATGAGTCTTCTAACTCCGGACCACATCATCTTTAGTCTTTCTATAGTCTCTGAGTTTTCCGCCTTCAAACAAATTTAGGGAATTTTGTTTCCTGCAATGCAGAAATTAACTATGCGGTTTTACTGGGTAATTTAATTGCATAAAATCTTCAGTCTTTTGTTAAAGGTTGTTAGGTCCCCTGTTTACTGTCCCCATCACAATAAAAACTGTTCATAGCAGAACACTCCAGAAGGCATTTGACATCTGTGAGAGAGATTCTGGAAGCAAGAGGGGCATCAGGGACAAACACTGACAGTGTTTCAGCTGCTCTGGCTCTGCCCTTTTATTCAGGAACAGGGTCAAATTCTGAATGACATCAAATCCACAACTAAGTTTGGACCATCTCCTTTGTCCCATCCAAGTAGATTTATCAGAGACAACATTACAATGTAGTGGATAGAGATGCAATATACTACAGAGCCTTTTTATAAGAAGAGCTCTGAGACAATTGCATATACTTCACAGAAGGAATGCATTTGCCCTTCTTTGGAAGTCAAATGGACCCAACATTTTTTTTCATTGGGAAAGGATAAAGAAGATTTCTATAGAGAAACATCTAAATAGGATGAGTTCCTTGAGTATTTTTGTCCACATTTAATTAAAGGTTTAACATTAAAGAATTTGAAAATACCAAAATATACGCACTTTAGGAGATGTCTCTGTCATTGGCTCTCAGAGATTGTATCCAGTGAGATAATATTATCAGCATCAGTATTTTGATTAAAGAATAACAGTCTAGTACATATTAAGAATAAAAACAGGAAGAGGAAGAATCCTGTACACTGATACTCCAGGCTCATCATATTTGTCTGTTCATTTGCCTTGGATTTCTTTTGGGTGGAGTAAAAAAGGCCACAGTATGGAAGAATGAGAACGTTAATTAAATGTCCAGAGAGCCAGACTCTAATTCAGGTTGTAGTTTTAAAATAATTTCATCTTTATGTCATCCTTTCCTCATCCATAAGATTATACCAAGTCTATTTATTAAATCATACTCACTCCTTATGCAGAGTTGTAATGTAAGGTAAATGTAAGAACTCTAAAACTGCTTAGCAAACATTTATGTTTGTTAAGAGCTTACTATTTGAAATTGCTAAAATTAGCAGTGCATTTTTTGTACTCACTGGCAACAAAGTAGCAGGTGAACAGAAAAGGAAAATTAACAATTCCAGAAAACATCACATACATATTTCCACTATACTCCTGCCATCATAACACCTTAACCACTAAGGCAAAGTATACTTTCCTTTCCTGGAACAGATCTCGTTATCACCTGGGAATGTGCATTAACTGAGGACAACTGATGGTGGTGATGAAAACTATCAATGATTGATAAAAATTAGAGACTGGCCAAGATATTTGCTGAGCATTTGGCAAGCCACATTTTAATTTTTAATTTAAAGCCGCACTTTAAATTAAAGCTACAAGATTATCCTATGTAACAGAATTTCTTTTTATAGCTAGTGCTACTAAAGCATATAGATATAACTTGCCATATAGTCAGATTCCAGTTATCTATTCTTACTCAAAATGCTGTATCCTCTCTATCCTCTCTGATCTTGACATGTTTTCTTCTGCTATGGGAGTCTTAAGTGATTTTAAGGTTAAGTGATTATACAGCGTTCATGCTGAGAAGAGGCTGACAAGTGATCCAATCCACATTCTTATTTTTCAGATGGGGTATCTACATCATATTTATCATTCATCAAGTAACATGTGCACTGATGATTGTAATAAACATTATTATAATATTAATAATAGTATAATTATAATAATTACCTTATTAAAATTTAATGAGTATATTCACTTAAATTCATTAATAGTTTATGATATCCAAATCAACATTTTTTCCTTGAGTTTCATAGTAACTATGTAACTGTTTAGAGGATCTCTGGATACAACTGCTGAAGAAAGGATTGATCATCCTCAAATAACTGAACTTCTCTTTTAGGGCTCAGCTCACTCTAGTCTAATCTGAGATGAGAAAAGTATAAACTGGCTCCCACATGTTTTCAAGGAACCTACATTGATATAACTATTTCTAAAAGATGTTCATAAATGAATTTTTATTTGCTACTCTGAAGGAGAGAGAGAGAGGTTATGGAAATGTTACAATCACATTTAATTCATTCTCTTTCATTTAAGGATGACATGTTCTGTAGGGGATAAGCAAGTGAAATTTGGTGTTAAGTAGATTTGTGTTTAACTTCAGTTTTGACAGCTAATCTAAAAGTCATTGAACTTCTGTCTGCCTAAATGTCTGTGTGAAATTAATACAATAAAATACCATGAGGTTAAAATGGAGACTAAACTAAATAAGTTATTATAACACACTTCACAGGGTATTTTACAGCACAGGTACACAGAAATTTATTAAGTACTTATCTAATTATTATTACTATTAAGTAATTCAATATTTGACTTTGAAATATTAAATTTTCCTAGTTGATATTTATAAGAACAAATACAAAACAATGACGCTGTAGATGGAATGTGGGCCATGTACTTACAGAATTTAAGGTTTAACTTCCAAATATAGAAAATTGTTTTGGTTTTCCCCAAATTCTAAAATACACAACTTCCTTCTTATAGCTTTCAGGTGGTAGGTGGTGATTTTTGTAATCACCTGGGTAAGATAAGCTTAGGTCTATACCACCATCAACCTCAGGTTGCCTTCCCAGTTCACACCAATCCCTGGTACCAAAAAAAAAAAAAAAAAAAAAAAAAACCAAAAAAAAACTAAGAAACACCCACAAACTGAGAAACAACCCACACAGAGTTAGCAAAGAAGTATTTTACCTCTGATATGTTTATTATGTTTAAAACCCTTGAAGCAGGTATTTCTTTGATGCTTTGTGGAATAAATCACTTACCTTCTCACCATCTAGAACTTTCAATTGTAGAATGGATTGTGTTCAAGAGATTAAATTATTTTCTCCAGGTTTTATAAATAAGTCTTGTAAGAGATGCGTATTTATCTTCTTGTCTGTGACATGTGGGACATTATCCCAAGAGAATCCCCCACGCCAGCAGAACATGATATTGGCAATAACTCTTCTCAGTACTGGGGCTTAGATGATGTCTTTACAATGGAAAAAAAGAAAAAGAAAGAAAAGAAAAGAAAGAGAGAGATGGAGACAGAGAGAGACAGAAAGAGAGAAACAGAGAGAGAGAGAGAGCGAGAGAGAGAGAGAGAGAAAGAAGAAAAAAAGAAAAGAAAGAGAAAAAATAAAAAGAATGGCCACACAATTGACTATGGGTTAGATAGTTTACAACAAGTAAATGTCTTCATCACCAGCAGATATTATATTAAAAAAATAACAACAAAAAATCTTGAATTCTAGCCATCAATAGAAAAAGATAACTTTTCCTGGACATCTTTTGGTTTCTATCAGTCCCACTATGAATTCAAACACATAGAGAGACTTTGAAGTATATAGTTATATGAAGAAATTCTAAAGTGCAAGCTCAAAACTATTGAGAAGAGACTCTGACACCCTAACTTTGTTTCCCAATTATCTGATTGAATAAAATATACCTTAAATGCTAAGCTGTGGATGAAAGGGCTTGTCCCTCACGCAACCAGGTTCTGAGTATTTTATTATTTCACAGCTTGAAAGGCCTTGAGCTACTTTTTAAATATAATTTTTTTTTTTTTTGGTACCAGGGATTGAACTCAGGGGTACTCCACCACTGAGCCACATCGTCAGCCCTATTTTTTGTTTTATGTAGCGAAAGAGTCTCAGAATTGTTTAGCGCTTCGCCCTTGCTGAAGCTGGCTTTGAACTCACGATTCTCCTGTCTCAGCCTCCCAAAGTGCTGGGATTACAGGCATACGCCACTGCACTCAGCTTAAATATAAATTTTATAAATTTAAAATTGTGACAGGAATTGCTTACTTTCTCATATTCTTGTGAGGATTGAGATAACACACATAGGACTTAGAATTTTCTTCAATAGACGTTATTTGTTTCGTGATTGTTAAACTTCTTTAGCAACTGTGAAAGTATTTGCAGCAGTATTTTTAATACTCTAAACTGAAGGTCTAGATGTCTTTATCCTTTAATTATTAACAGTAGCACACTCTGTACCTAACTATGCTTATGGCGTACAGATTAAAGAATAGATAAATAGAATCCCCTACTCATTGTAAACAATTGACCTCTTTATAATGCCTGGCAGAAAAACTGAAATCTGTTTATTACTACTAGAAGTGCTTCGTATTTAACAGATGCATGATCAATATAGGTAGAACAAAAGATATTAATTCCTCAATCAGAAGAGAAGCTATGTAAGTAAGGAATTAAGAATTGGAAACAATTATAGAGTAAGAGAAACTACCCACACTATTTTATTTCTTTCTATATCTCCTTTTCATTAAATAAAACTATAAGTCTGGAAAAATATGATGGAACACATTTCCAATTTTTCTTTATAAAATGTAATTGTAAAGACAATTTTTCTTTTTATATAGCATGTGAGTTTTTTTAAACATAATGGTTATGCTTAACTTTAAAGGTACCATTATGTTTTACAAATAACAATATTCACAAACACTTCTGCTCATTTATGACAGAAAATTAGTTTGTTGAAAGGATATTAGACAACTCATAGAAATGATAGGGAACTGAAAAAACTAGTTGGTACCCTGGCAAAAACTAAAGGAAACAAAAGGAGAGCAGGGATCTCACAATGCAAGAGTTTGCTTCACGAATAACAATACTGCTATGAATAATCTCTCATTCTGCTTTGCTCTTTCAAGTCTCAAAAGCCAGGAATAGAACTTTTTAAAATTATTATATTTATTTTTTGGCTCTGGGGATCGAACTCAAGGACACAAGATCACTGAGCCACATCACCAAATCTATTTTGTATTTTATTTAGAGACAGGTTCTCACTGAGTTGCTTAGCACCTCGCCGTTTCTGAGGCTGACTTTGAACTCATGAACTTCTTGTCTCACCCTCCTGACCCGCTGGGATTACAAGCTTGTGCCACCGCACCTGGCTTCAGGAATAGAATTTTTGACTAAATAATAACAACGCATATACCTAAGTGTCACTGAGTCCTGCACAGTGAGGGAGCAGTAACCAAACCAAACTGTGAATCAGCTGGACAATTAAAATTCTGAAATGATATTTAGAAATAAAGAAAAAAGACAGAGAAAATAGTTTCACAGAGGGGGCCTGGTGAGTGGATCAGATCTAATGAGTCAAACACATCCCTAACAAAGAGAAAAAGCCCGCCAGTGTTCTATTTATAGGAAAACGCATTAAAGGGGGATTTATTGTGAGAAAAGCTTTTAAAGATAAACAAGAAGCAAGAGGCTGTGAGGAAATTATCAATCTATCAAGTATCAAAATATCAATCTTCAAGTGTTAAGTGGAGACTTATTACTTGCAGAAATTATTCCTCCTCCAGAAAACTGGCACCTAAAGGCTATTTGGGCACACTGGTATCTCTTTGTACCTCCAGGGAGTTGTGTTTGAACCTAGGGCTGTCTGAACCAGTAACTCCTGCAGTATCACAGAATTCTCTTTGAGCAGGACATTGCCTTGGCAACAGAGCGGTCTCATATAGATGAGATGACATGGAGAGTTCTCTGAGCGGCACACCTCTGCTTAAAGATGGCTCAGACAACCCTACAATTCACTCGGGGCTCCCAACACCTAAGTCTTAGTTTCCAGGAAACTATAAAAAGTTAGTCTTTATCTCCTGAGCTTCAGTTATACAGCATAAGGGGCCCAGTGGTATTCTCAGTTTTCACTTTAGTGGAATCACAATTGTGCACATCAGGGGAGGCTGTGCTTTCCTGCATTGGAAGGTCTACAGAGGCTGCATTGCAAGAGTACTCTCAGCCCAGAGTGGGTGGCTTGTAGACATCTCTTAGCAGTGGTGCAAATAGGGCCTGTACAGTGGGAACTCCATTTACTCCAGACAGATTTCCTTAGGAGACTAGCTTCAATGCATCCTAACCTTTTGTAACCAGTACACAGTGAGCTTGTTTTGCAAACACACTGATTACAATCTTCCAAAGAAACAAAGAGGGCAGTGTCTGGGAAAAAGAAGTCATCAGCTTCCAATTATCCTAAGAATCTCACGGACCACTCTTAATTGTGCTAACAGTGTTGCCTCACGATGCATGTCAAGTACTTCCAATCAGAGAACCTTACCCAAGTCTTTGAATCCAGGATTTTAATGGGGATCAGTTGCAGAGGCATGGGAAGCCTACATGTCTGTCTTTAGTTATTCAGCCTCCAAACACTCTATGTGAGTTCCAAGTGACACAGCATAGACCAAAGCCCCAGTGGTACCAAAGTCAGCATTCACTGTAAATCACATTGTTAGCACAAATTATTTGGACTAGGCGCCAGTATGTAGATGTTCTTGTCACATAGGGTAATCTTTTAGGAGCTAATGAGGGATAATACTGAACTTTTTTGGAATATGTAAATTTGAGTAGTCCAGGCCCATTGGGTTAATCCTTAACTGCTCAGTAATAACATAACAACTTGATGGCAACTGTTCTTATATAATTGACTCTTCAATTTTGCAGTATAGAAGATGAATCAACCCTTAAGGGTTAATTATTACTTATTAATTTGTTCAACTGACTACTTACATTTCTAACAAATATTTCAGTTATGGTCCTTCTACAGTACAGCATCTGGTATTCCCTGCATAGATTTTAATCATACAATATATATACAATATTTTAACCACCTAGCAACCCAAGGCAAGAAAATCAAACTTCCAGAATCATTTCACTTTTTACTAGCAGGAGAAGGAAAGAATGTTCAGTATATTTTCTCTAAATTTGGAAATATCAAATTCTAGGACACAGAAAATTAGCTTGCCTTGCTGGAGCCCATGAAAGAATACAGTTGTCCACATTACTAAAGATAGAACATGATATGAAAACCTGGAAATTTCTTCAGTGTATGTGGTTTATTTCAGTGGGTTCAGTCATCTGGATGTATGCGTGGGTGTTGGGGTGGGCATGTTGGAATGTCCCTAAAACAGAAGCACAAGACTTTGTCTAGGAGCAGGACTAGATATGGGGTGGATTTAATATAAGGTGGATATAGTCCAATTTAAAATATGGCAATTTTTTTCTACATTTCCTGTTCACATTTGCATTTGATAATAGTAAAGAATACCTTACTGTTTTTCTTTTCTTTTTTTTTTTTTTTTTTTTGGTGACGCTTTTCACATTTTTTGAAGATGTAGTATGGGAGACAGATGTTCAATTTTCAACACATCTGGAATAATTCTGAGTCTATTGTATTAAGGAGGATTTTTTTTTCTTCTTTCATGCTGACAACATAGCTTCCCTGGCAGCAGTTTGTGTACATTCTCCATTTATCTTCAATGATACTCTGTGATATTTTAAAATTTCACTTATATGTGGAATGACCAAGGGCAATGAATAGCAATTTAGAAATATTCATTTTAAAATTATGAAAAATATGTTATTGAATGTTACCAATTCTAGGAAATAATTTACCAATTCCTTTCAAGCTGCATGAGCAGAGAAGAAACACAAGTCAAATATACAAATTTCTAAGGAACACATGCAAAAATTCCAAATGACACTTGTTGGAAATTAATAAAATACTTAAAAGTTGATGGAAATTAGTAAAATATGTAATTTTTTGTGATGTGGAGATCTGTTGCTTGGCTTTGTATTGTGGTCATCAGTCAGGGTTAAACTGTCACTGGAGAGGCTTCCTTCCCAGGACATCATTCGTAGATACTTGCTCCAAGCTTCTTCAGCACAGGTTTGACTCTCTGTTCTGGCTTATTCCTGAAAATCCTTACAACTTGCTTATCACTTATATTTGGAACATTTTGAAATATTACTTTGAATTCGGTTGTATTTACAGAACAGTCTTGAAAAACAATTTTTATGAGTCATTCTCAAAAATATGAAATCATTGTTTATGTAAATTACAAGTAATTTCTTTATACTGTTCTCTATAAAACTTATAATATGTGTTGTTACATGTATTTTCCTAAGGAATTTATTATAAATGCTTTTTCTTGAAAAAACTGTGTTTTCTGTAGCAGTGAGATATATATATATATATATATATATATATATACATTTTCTCCTACTTATTTTCCTTGATTCTTTTTTCTACTGCTAATGGCCAATCTATATTGTTCTTTCAGTTTTACTTTAATTTTTTACTTCTTCTTCTCTCCTCCTCCTGCATAACCATCACATCCTATATCACTACTATTTTCTCCCTGGCCACCATTTGAAATTATAAACACATTTGCAAACTTGCAGTTTTTATTGTAGCCAATAACTGATCATATCATTTCTGTTTATTGTGATAATTAACATTGTAGACATCATAGCAGGAACTATTAGGTATAATACTGAATATTGTTTGCATTGGTTGTTGTTATTATTTGTCTCCCCCTAAATAGTGAAGTACTGGAAATCTTCAGGGACACTGTAAGTCTACAAGGTAGAAACTCTACTGCTTCAGATCCATGCTGTTAGATGGGTAGAAATGCAAACAACATGAAAAAGCAAGCGAAAATATTGCCCAAAACAAACCAAGATATTCCAATAAAAGAATCCATTGACACCACAGGGGAAGAAATATCAGAGGAGTTTAGAATGTACATAGTTGCACAGCACTGTGAGGTAAAGGATGATGGTAGAAATAAAATCATAGAGAAAATATAGGTAGTAAAATATCACTTCAATAAAGAGATAGTGCAAAGAAAAAAACACCAGAAATCCTCAAAATGAAGGAAATAATAAGCTTCATTTAAATTAAATAGAAAGCATCACCAACAGACTAGACCACTTGAAAGGCAAAACTTCAGGCAATGAAGACAAAATATATATTCTTGAAAACAGAGTTGACTACAGAAAGAGGATGTTAAGAAACCATTAACAGAACTTCCAAGAACTATGGGATAATGTTAAAGATCAAATCAAAGATTTATCAGGATTGATGAAGGCAGGGAGATACAAACCAAAGGAATGCTCAATCTTTTCCATGAAATAATATCAGAGAATTTCCCAAAACTAAAGAATAAAATGGTAAATCAAATACAAGAGGCTTACAGGACACCAAATGTACAAAATTACAACAGACCCACACCAAGTAACATTATAATGAAAATGCACACAATGAAAAATAAGGATAGAATTTTAAAGGCTGCAAGATAAAAATATTAGCTTACATATAGGGGGAAATAAATTTGAATCTCAGCTGATTTCTCAACCCAGACCCTCAAAGCTAGGAGGTCCTGGAATAACATATATCAATGTCTGAAAGAAAATGTATGCCAACCAAGAATCCTATATCCAATAAAATTAAGTTTTTGTTTTGAAAATTAAACAAAAACCTTCCATAATAAACAAAAATTAGAAGAATTAGCAACTAGAAAGCCTGCACTATAGAACACTGTCAACAAAGTATTCCATGAAGATAAAAAAAAAAAAAGTGAAAACCAGCAAAGGGAGGAACTACAGGAAAAACTAATTCAAATTAAAAAACTAGAAATAGACCCAAATGATTGGGAATACAAATCAAATCTCAATAATAACTTTGAACATTAATGGCCTAAACTCATTTAATCAAAAGTCACAGACTAGCAGATTGGATTATAAAACAAGAACCAATAATATGTTATCTCCAAGAGATTTACCTCATAGACAAACACATCCACAGACTGAAGGTGAAAGGATGGGAAAAAACAGACCACTCACATGCATCTTATAAACAACCAGGGGTTTCTTATAAACAACATCATATCATATAAATAAGGATTTAAGCCAAAGTTAATCAGAAGGGACAAAGGAGGTCATTTCATACTGCTTAAGGAAATTATACATCAACAAGACAAAACAATCATAAATATGTATACCCCAAACAATGAAGTATCT
The DNA here is from genome assembly GCA_004024805.1 of Geosciurus inauris. NCBI lineage: Eukaryota > Metazoa > Chordata > Mammalia > Rodentia > Sciuridae > Geosciurus > Geosciurus inauris. The sequence continues at coordinate 44,834 of PVHX01003604.1, forward strand.
GTGTACATCAAACCAACCCTTGTCAATTTCAAAAATCACATAGACCACAACACAATAATACTGGATAACTTTAACATGCCTCTGTCACTACTGGGTAGATTCTCCAAAAAAAAAACCTAAATAAAGCAGCTATAGAAAAAATACAATGTAAAAAATACAATGGATAATTTTGACTTAACAGACATATAATAGAATATTTAATCCATCAATGATTGAATATACTTTTTTCTCAGCAGCACATGGATCCTTCTCTAATATAGACCATCTTATGTAAGCTGTCACATATATTAGTATACAATTGTAATATTACCTGAACATATTTTTAGTGTATATAAGCTTATTTTGGTAGTTTTTTCCATTGATATTAATTTTTATGTTTTTGATATTTTCTTGGTTAGACTTGTTTGATTTTTATCAAATTTTGGCTGTATTTAATCTCTATTTAATATATTTCTGCTCCTACTCTTTTTTCCTTCCAACTTCATAATTTCAAATAATTTGATTGTTATTCTAATTTCTTTCTGATACATGTATTTTAAGTTATAAATGTTCATCTGAGTACCGTTTCATCCCAGAGATGATGATATTTTAAGATTTTATAGTCACTTAGTTCAAGGCACTTTTTATTTACTTTTCTTGTTATTTATTCCTTAAATTCTGAGAAATTTATAAGTGTGCCTCTTAATTTTACAGTTGTTGACATGTGTGGATGGGGCAGGAAACAGTCTGCATGATTTCAAATTTTTAAAAAAGTGTAATGGAAATGCTTTTTATATTGATTGTATTGGTTACATACATGTCACAACTGTTTAAACTGCATATTTCAGATATGTGCATTTTATTGTCCTTCAATTTTATATTAATAAATCTATGCTTAGAAAAAGAATCATTAAAGATGATTGTCCATTGCATTTTTGTTTGTTTGTTTTGTTTTGTGTGTGTGTATATGTGTGTGGTACTGGGGATCGAACCCATGGCCTTGTGTATGCAAGGCTAGCACTCTACCAACTGAGCTATATCCCCAACCTGGTCCACTGTTTTTGAAGTCATTATCATTTCAATTTTTAATCTGCATTATCCGATGTCAATGTCGCCACTTTTTGAAACTGATTAAAACCATGCAAAAGTGAATGCCCTATGAGTCTCATTAAAATAATAATTGGTGCATTTTTGTAGGTTGAACTCAAAGAATATAGAGAGCAATTATTGAAAAGATGAGTATCATAAGCAATGGTTGTCCTAAGAGGGAATCAATGAACATATGGGGATGAAATTAGGACTCCTCCAAAACTTTTTGCACTAGAGTGTAATGAATCCCTTTGGAAATTGTGAATTATTCCTTTTTACATTGGGGAAATGCAGGGTACAGTATCAGACTGTTTCCTAAGTATTTTATTTCTTGTTTAATCTCAATAGAAATTAATAGCCATTACAGATATTTAATGAATCAAAATGATTTTCATTCTTTTACAGCAAAAGCAAGCCATAAATTATTTAAGCAATAGAAATGACTATAAAATAACCAATATTTTATATTCTTAATTTGTAACTGATACCATGCATTTGCCTTATTAACACAAAGAACTTCATTAGAGGAAAATATTAGTGTCCTGAAGTTAGTCTTTGCATAAAAGAAATTCACAAAAATGTTTGCTAAGAAGGATGAGGGATTAATCTAATCATTTATAAAACTAACTTAGATGTTTTCAAATATATTCTTAAAATATAGTTAAGAGTTTTCATTCATTTATTCATTTTTGTATTTCCAAACATTTAATGAATGCTTATACTTTAATACAAACTTTTACACTGAACTGGTCAATAATTATTAAATTTTGAGCTCTAAGATCGTTTAATTATTTATTTATTTTGTAGTACTGGGGTTTGAACTCTGAGGCACTCAGCCACGGAGCAACATTCCCAGCCCTACTTTGTATTTTATTTAGAGACGAGGTCTTACTGAGTTACTTAGCACCTCGCTTTTGCTGTGGCTGGCTTTGAACTCACGATCCTCCTGACTCAGCCCTCTGAGCCGCTAGGCTTACAGTCATGCACCATCACTCCCCAAAAAGATAATTTATTTAAAAAATGAAAAAGATATAAACAAGTAATTAGAGCTTATAAATTCTACTTTGATAATGTTTTTGAATACAATTAATAGGTTTTTATACTTAAGTACTTAAATCTATCTTTGACATTAAAGTTTTATTTTATTTTTAACTATACAGAGTGAAAAAAATTTCATGCAATGAAATTAAGATATGTGGAAATATCCACCAACAAGAGCATGAACACATGTTTAACATGTTACTTGATGACTAACAAAGGTATTTAATGATTTAAGAAGTGCTCACTCAAACTTCTTTTTATATATTGTATCTCTGTAGCTCTTTCTCTCATAATAGTTGAATAAGTACATGAAAACATGTAACTGACGCACTTCTCAGAAATTATAATGTACCTTTATGCAATACTTACTTACACTTACTTGAAAGACCACATGTCAGATCTAGAGTTTAATCCCTTATGAACCTTTCAAGAATGTTAATGTCTCCATTATTTTATAAGAAAATTAGAAGAAAAATATAAACATGGGAATACATCAAACAAAATTTTCATAGAAATAATTCTTCAGATGTATTTTTAAAATAAAGCAGCAAAACATATCAATTATATTTAGTACAAAACAGGTAACAGAACATTGAATAAAATAAATTAAATGTGCAATGTGGTCAGAGTTATTTAGAAAACAGAAAATACGTAACTGTAATCCATATTTTTGTCAAAGGAGATGGAAAAAACCCACTTTCAAATTTTGTAGTTTTGAAACAACATTATGTAACTGGCATGGGAATATTAATTTTTGATTTCTGGTTTTTCACATATAACAAAAGGGAAAATTAAATGCTTAAAATTACATGACAGTCATGACCCTATCACTAAATTTCTATGTGTATTAACAAAGAATCTAAGCTCATCTGATATTTTATGCTTGTAGTATCTGTAATATTTAATTATTACAAATATTTAATAGGATCTTGCTATCCATTTCTATACGCACAGTGAATAAGATTTGGACTCAAAAGTTAAATTTATTAGTATTGATACAATACTTTGTATTGAATTATTATAATACTAAGCTGTAAATATTGAGTTATTAAACTTTACTTACAATTTATTAAATTCATGTGCATTATTTGTTTTTTATTAACTTGAAATATTCAATTTAATTTATAGAATATAGATATAGAATATATGGACTATATCATTTGTATTGTCCACTTAAAGTATTTGAAGACGTTTAATTACGAAAATTTGAAATAAGATCAATAATTATGTAAAGACCTCTCAGAAGTGATAGTTTTAGTCTATTAGAAACATATGAAGAAAATGACCTCTAAACATAAAACTGGTTTAAGATTTTAAAATGTACAGTCTTAAAAATGGAATAGATTTCAAAAAGGGTTTTGCTTAAATAGAATTCACCTTCAAGGGCATAAAATAACTTTTCAAATCCATAATTATCCTCAACTTTCTGATTCCAGAGGAAATACTATACATAATGTCTTAAGGGTCTTGATAAGCCACAACTTTTCATTTAAAATGTATGTTGGTACTTCCACTACTGATAACCTATGCACATTGATGTATTATTTAAAGGATATAAAAGTAGTTTCAAAGAGATATCTGTACTCCCATTTTCAGTGGAGCGTTGTTAACTATATCAAGGTATGGGAATACGATGAAAGTCTACCTGTAAGTGAATAGATAAAGAAATTGTCACACACACACACACACACACACACAATGGACTACCAATATGGTTAAAAATATTTGCCAACATGGATGAATCTTAAGCCCATTAAGCCAAGTAAAATGAACCAGAAAAAACTACTTCATGATTTCACATACATTTGGAATAAAAAGAATGAACTCATAGTAACAGAAGATATAATGGTTGTTAATATTGGTTGAGGTAAGAGGGCAAGGGGACATGTTTGTCAGAGGGTACCAGTCTTCAGTCATAAGTAAGGAATATGTAGTTAGTAATATATCATACACTTAAAATTTGCTAGACAAATTTATCTCAAGTGTTTTCACCACAAACACACAAAGGAATATGTGAAATGATGACTATGTTAATTAGCTTGATTGTGGCAATCTTTTCATAATATATGCACCTCAAATATCACATTGTACCCACTAAATATATGCGATGATTATTTTTAATCATAGTTCAATAAAAATAGGAAAACCAAGAAAGAAGAGTTTTGTCCCAAACTGATGTGAACAAGAGACAAAAACAATGTTCATCAACAGGTGATATATCAATAGAATAAATTACTTATTTAAAAATAAAAAAGGAAAGGACAACAATTGATAAATACAATAACTGGGTTGAATCTCAGGACATCACAGTAAGAGGTCAAGGCCATTCTCAAAAGTCTATAATTCGACTTTGTAGTAAATGACAGAGTAACAGAAATCACATCAGTCATGGGCAGAGACTGAGCACCTAAAATCTGTGCAGCAAATTTCTAGTTTATAATAGAATGCTATTAACTCTAGTCATCATGCTAAATATTTTAAATATCTAGACTTACTCATCCAAATAATCAGAACCCTGTACTCTTTCACCAGTATCAGCCCATTTCCACCTCTCCCAGTCACTGGTAACCATTGTTGTATTCTTTGTTAATGTAAGCTCATGTTTTCCCCCAGGATTCCAAATATTAGTGTGATCTTAAAGAATTTGTTTATGTCTGACTTATTTCACTTAACATGATGTCATCTAGGTTCACCATTATTATTACCAATGGCAGCATCTCCTTTTTTTAACAAATAATATTAGCATTATTAATTAATACTTTTTATTTCTTGTATTTTGACAAAAAGTGATATGAACAGACATGAGGTGATATCCCATTCTGCACCAGATTGAATTTTCCTAATGATTAGTAATGTTGAACACTTCCTACAATGATATATAAATTGGTGACAGAAAGATTAATAAAGGGTTAAAGCAATTGAAGGTTTGCAGGATGCTATGCCAAGAGCACATGCAGACAGGGACAAAAATACAGTCAAAGGAGTCACTGAAGGTTGTCAGGTTGTCAGGTAAGGAATTTAGTGAACTAATTCCACAGAGTTGTCAAAGCAGAAGATATAGACCAATGTCAATATCAATTTCAGAGTGTGAGCGTGAGGTGTCATTGGAATGGGCCATGCGTGGTCCTCACCGGCACAAGAAACAGCTCTGTGCTGAAGCCCAATGGAGCAGGAAATCAGAGGTTCATCTCTGTGCTGATTTTCTTTGTCAATGCTTGTGATGAGTCAGCAGGGACAGAGTTTAGTTGTCAATGTGCTCAGTCTCAGGGAGCTCTTCCTTTTATGAATCTCAAGTAAGGGATCTTCATCTGATGAGGTTGATAAGCTCCCATGTCTGGTGCTCCTGATATAATTTGGGATGCTCATGAGTCCAGATATCTACTGATTTAGTTTGATAGTTTGGCATGTACAAGTTATTTATGAATTTGTAACTTAGGGTTGTGCTAGACAGATAATGTTGCTTTATTTGTACTAACAAGGAGTACAGTCATTATACCTTGGCATCAGGATTCAAAATTGAGTTGCTTATGGCGAACTACCACTTTAAAAAATAGAGTTACTCAGGTATAGAAACAACCTGAAAATGGCTGTTCTATACATGAAGGAGTAATTCAAAGCAAGACATTGTCTGCTCTCCACAGGTGGCCTTTATCCCCTAGTTCACTGGGATTGCATGCTAGACACTACAGCTAGGTTAGTTTGATGTTCAGGATCAGTGATCAGGTGGGTATAGATGCTTCTTAATTGTTAAGCACTGCTACATGCACATTGGCTCACATCATGAACAGTCTTATTTTCAGCTGAGTTTGGGCAGTGTCACTCTTAAAACTCACTTTTCAGGCAGGGTAAGCAGTGGCTCTCTCAAGTTCATAGGGACCACTCTCTTGAATTCTTCCCTGGCTGAGGGCTGAGATTGGACTCCAAAATTGGGTCAGAATGCAGGCCAGGAAATTATGTAACCCAGAACTGTCAAATTACAATTCCTAGCCAAATAGTGCTACTCGACAGGCTTCTCTTGGGTGGAAACCACTGGCTGGTCTCACAGTTTGGGTACTACTCTTAGCAGATGCCTCATCCAAAATCCACTAGCTGGTAACTGTGAGCCCCTTCTTTGTTTCTAGTTTATTCCAAGTTGTCTATCCTGAGATTCCATCAGTGTTTCTCTTGAGGTGAGGCAGAAGTGGATCTTCTAGATATTGCCTCAGTCACTAAGGAAGGTGTTTGTCTTTCTCAGGAACTTTTCCCTCTGGAGACACCTAAGCTCAGGGAACTTCCTCTGCATGGTTCTGTGCCACCCTTGGGGAGGGTGAATATGGGGAAAGGTTGAACCTTTCCTCTTGCCTTCTAATGCAGCTTTAATTCTCCCTCTCCCTTACCCTCACCAACTCTCTCATAATTGTCCAGCAGGAAATGTCTTCAGCATCATTCCTACATTTTCACATTTTCACAAATATGATTTTGTCCATGGGTAGTTGCTATTGGATTTTATGAGGATGAGTAGCTGGAATTAACTTTTGCATAATATAGATGAAATCATATATGATGCCAGGGATCTGTTAATCTGCCACCTTGGTGACATCACCTTTAGGAGGTAATGCTTAATAATGCGGGGGTTGCAGTCTGTCCCAAGCCAGCGGGTCAAAGCCGCACCCCCACATTCACCTAGCAGTGGAAGTTGGGAAGAGTTGGCGCAGACTGCCTGTTCCCAGCCCTCTGCTGCCGCAGGACAATCAGACACACCAGGGAGTCAAGTCAAGGCAAGTATTCCTATATTTGTGGAACAAGAATTCAACTTATAGGGCCATTGGGCCAATCAGAAACAATGCACGTAGGCAGCAGCTCTCCATGTGGCAAGGCACGTAAGCCCCCTGAATTCTGTCCATGAGCTGATCACGTTCCGGGAACCAACGGTAAACCAATCACATAGTTCCTCCTTCCTCTGTGCCTTTCCATTTACACACAATGGCTAGTCGCCACCTTAAGGGCGTAGCATGGAGCTAGCTCCCCACAAATAACACTATAGTGGGAACTTTATAAGTAGAGATTCTAATCAGTATCTTCACGATGTTGTAGGTCTTCCATAAGATGAAGATGCAGATGTTTTCTACTGACATTGAAGATTGTAGGAAAGGATTCATTAGAAGATAAGGACACATAAATGAAAATATACTCACCTATGGTTTTTTATATAATGTATATCATTAGTCTTCTAAGTGACTAACTCTAAAAAAATAAAACTGGATCAGAATTAAGTAGTATTAATTATGTGGATCATAACATTCCCATTGATTACTTCACTTCTTTCACTTTCTAATGCTTTGTCTGTTGGTAAATCATTTAAACAATTTTGAGTCTTGCATTTCTTATCTGAAAAACAGTGAATAGTAATGTCAACCTCAAAGACTTGTATATAGACTAATTGAGCCATTACATGTTAAAATATAATGTAATACTTGATGCCTATGAGTTCCCTATGCAATTAGGATCTTCTTGCACATGGACATTGAATGCAGCTTATTTTAACTTTTTTTACTTGGAAATTTGGCCTAGAAAATCTGTTTTTTTCGTAGTACTATAGAATTAAGATTAAAAATGATAGTAGCAAAATACAATTGATACAAATAGTAGTAGCCAATACAATTGTGAAATCATAGAAATAAATTGTTTTCTTATCCATTGTTCTATTTTCTCAATGGATATTAATTAGATGACTTCCTTTATTAATTTCAATCCAGAATAAACTGGATTGGAAGTTAAACTTAACACAAGAGAAGGGAGTGACACACAAAATCTCAAACTCCAAACACTCTCTCTCTCTCTCTCTCTCTCTCTCTCACACACACACACACACACACACACACACACACACACACACACACAATGACCAAGGGATGTTATAGTTTGTAAGAGACCACTGTTCTGGACAAGCTTTTTACATTCCCAGGGGACAAGACCAAACTAGAATTGAGAAACTCATTCCAACTGCAATGTATCGTACTGAACTTTAAAACAAGTACTTTTCCAAGAAAACAGGTGATTCTAGTCAACCCAAGGCAGCTTAATAATAGAGTTCTCCCTGTTTTAACCCTATCAGGAAAGTGACATTGTACTGACAATTTTTTTTCTTTCGATTTCCACTTTCTTCAGTCCTTTCTGTTTACGAAGCTCAGAGTTGCCTTTTACCAGAGTAAAAAGTATGTTTTTTGCAACTTCCATCTATATTATCTGAAACTTAATTCCAGCTATTCCTTTGATACAGATAAAATAGGTTATCTTTTCTAACAGTTATGACACTAATATTAAATATTCTTATATAGAGTCTCAGGAAAGAAGTAAATAAGGCTTATAAAATACAGTTAGCAGAAAAATTTCTTCACTTCTGTGATTATTTGGATAAAAATTTGAATTAAATCAATTATTATTCAATTTAATCTTAACCGTTTAGTTCAAGCCTAAGAATTTTTTAGATTTATTTACTTATTTTTTAGTTACATACAGCATCAGGATACACCTTGACTTAATCACAAAAGCATGGAACACAACCCACCCCAGTAAAGTCCCCAGCACTTCCCTTACTCCTCTCCCTTATTCTACCAATACCTGTTCAATCTATTTACACTTTCTTTTCTCTTTTTTTTTAGTACCAGGGATTGAGCTCAGGGGCACTTGACCAATGAGCCACATCCCCAGGCCTATTTTTTTTTTTTTTTTAATGTAGAGACAGGGTCCCATTGAGTTGCTTAGCACTTCACTATTGCTGAGGCTGGCTTTTGCTCACGATCCTCCTGTCTCAGCCTTCCAAAGTGCTTGGATTATAGGAGTGCACCACTACACCTGGCTACACTTTACATTTTTTAAAAAATTAGTGTCCTGTAGACACACCCAGTGCAGGGACCCACTGTGTAGCATCCATGCATGCACTTATGAAAGTTCAGTCAGGTTCATACTATTGCTCTTCCATTTGCCTGTTCCTTCTTCCTCCTCTTCAAGACCCTTCATCTACTCACTGATCTTTCCTCTATTGTGATGACATTCCCTCTCCCGTTTTTGTTTCTCTCTCTCTCTCTCTCTGTCTGTCTCTGTCCTTCTTTTTAATTCTCCCCGACCCCTTCATTCCTATTTGTTTTAGATTTCTTCATGTCAGAGAGAACATTCAGTTTTTGTTTTTGTTTTTGTTTTTTAATAGGCTAATTTCACTTACCATGATAGTCTCCAGTTCCATTCATTTACCAGCAAACGCCATAATGTCATTCTTCTTTATGGCTGAGTAATACTCCATTGTTTATATATATCATATTTTCTTCATCCATTCACTTGTTAAAGGGCACCTAGTTTGGCTCCATAGCTTAGCTATTGTGAATTGAGTTACTATAAACATTGATGTGGCTGTGCCACTGTAGAATGCTGATTTTAAATCCTTTGGATATATACCAAAGAGTGGTATAACTCAGTCAAATGGTGGTTCTATTCTAAAGCATAAAGATTTTAATTGGAATATTTTCTAAGTGAACACACTCTTCTAATATGCAAGTAGCCATGTCTAACTAGAAATAAGATAAGTTATAAACTTAAAAGACTATGGAAGCCTGGCACAGTGGTGCATGCCTGTAATACCAGTGGCTCTGAAGGCTGAGGCAGGAGGATCAAATAGCCTCTGCAAAAGTGAGGTGCTGAGCAACTCAGTGAGACTCTGTCTTTAAACAAAAAACAAAATAGGGCTGGGAATGTGACTTAGTAGTTGATTACCCCTGAGTTCAATTCCCAGAAATCCGCCCCCCCCCAAAAAAAAAGACTATGAAATCTTCATTTTATAATAATTTTCTCTCTTCACTGCATCTTCAGAAATAGAATTTATTTATAATAAATTTTGTCTAGGAGAAAAAGGTAAATTAAGAGTTTATAAACCAAAGACATAATGTCACATTAAATTAGTCACATATAATGCTTTGACTATCTATTTTTCCCCAGATATTATTTCTCTCCATTTTTTGTTTGTAGGGGACTCTTAAATACTTCATATAACAGAACATGCATTAAACTTAAATTATATCTCCTCACCCAGCAAATGGATGTCACTAGACGAGGCAGTGACCACAAGAGGGTGAACAGAATCATCACCTTAAATGATGACACCAGTGAGAACTATGATCAGGATGAAGAAGTCTACACACAGAAAGGTGGTGAGAGGGAGAAAATGAAACGAGACAGGAAGTAATAGCAAAGGAAGTACTAGTAGACTGGAAGAGCATTCCCTGGAGGACAGTTAAACTTCCTGCTACTCCAGGTGGACGCTGGCAGGCTCTAGACTTCCTAGAGACATGAACAAAATACCAACCCAATGGGCACTGTTGCCTCTGTGGAGAAATTCTAGAGATGTTATAGGCACAAGATATGTCCTAGGGGCCTGACATGACACAGTGACTCCCATCTTTCCAAAGAAGGAATAAAACCCATGTGGGGAGAAGATGCAAATTAAAAGGATGGCAAGTGCACAAGTCACTTGAAGAAGTGCTCGACCTGTTGCTGAAGGCATCATCCTGTTCAAGTGAAGGGAACCGTTCATATTTGAGGCAGGGATCTGTGGGTTGTGATTTCTGTCCACTTTTGGGAAGACATTATTTCAGTATGGAATAAGACTGCCAACACTGAAACAACCACAGTCCAAACCTGGGGCATACCTTAATGTGTGCCTAATGCATGATCCCCAATACCATCGTGGGAAACAGTTTGATGAGTGCTTACTATTATCTCCTGACATCATCATGGGACATAAATCTTATGGGATACAAAATGGTGTCAAGATGCCAGGCAGTCTGGGTACCCAGAGTGTACATTTTTCAAAACCTCTGAAGACATGGTCAAAATGGTCTTAATATTCTTCTCTGGATAACACATCATCACTCGTGGCATTGTAATAGTTTCTTGTTCTGTAACCTGCTACCTAGAAGACCCTTCTGTTCTGGACAAAGAAAATTAGAAGAATATTTTATGTTTTAAGAACAAGCTTGCATGTAGCAACCAAAAGAGCTGCTATGTGCAGCTATGGTGCTAAACTATGAACTATACTACAATTTAATTTACTAAATTTGGAGGGATACTTACATCAAATTTCTGTAGTGTAATAAACACTGAATTATCTTACCTTGTAATTTCTCTTCCCCTATATACACATATGTATTCATTAAAGAAAAGGTACGACTTTGTTTAAAAGCATGGTATCAAGCAAATTACCATCCAATTAGAATGTATCAATTACAATTTGCCATTCATTACTTTCCACTCTCCTCAAGATTTTCCAGTGTCCCTGCTATAGTTTGTTATGGTTTATATATGATATGTCCCCCAAAAGCTCTTGTGTAAGACAATGCAAGGAGATTTAGAGGTGAAATGATTGGGTTATGAGATCTTTAACCGAATCAATGAATTAATCCTCTGATAGGAATTAATTGGGTGGTGACTGTAGGCCACTAGGGTGTGGCCGGAGGAGGTGGGTCCCTGGGCTTGGGCCTGTGGGGCACATAGTTTCTATGTGCAAGTGGAGTCTCTTTCTCTACTTCTTGATGCCATGTCCCCAGCTACTTTCCTCCACACCTTTTCATCATGATGTTCTGCCTCACCTCAAGCCTCAAGGAATGGAGCTGGCTGTCTATGGACTGAAACCTTTGAAATGAAACTAGGCACCCCCCCAAGAAACTTCTCTTCTTCTGAAATTGTTTACCAGGTTTTTTGTCACAGCAGTGAAAAAGTCGATTAAAACAGTCTGAATGTGTTCCTCTAAAATTCATATTTTGAGTTTTAAAAGCCAACATGATACTACGAAGAGGTGAGACATATAGGAAGTGGTTAACTCATGTAGGAACAGAATGAGTGACCTTATAAAAGAGGTATGGGGAAGCCACCCTGTCAGTACACAGAAAGAAGCCATCATCTTTGAAACAGAGAACAACAGTTCACCAGACACTAATCTGCTGGTGCCTTGATTTTGGATTTTCTAAGCTCCAAAACTGTAATCATGAAAATTTGAGTGATCTATAAGTTACCTAGTCAAAGCTATTATGTTATAGAAGGCTGAAGGTATTGATTCACATCCTTTTTTCCCTTTCTGTTTTCCAAATTAACATATATACAGTCATATGCGCACATATTTAGTTGATATAAGGAGTTCAGTTTTTATTTTCAAAGGAGGTAGGTCAATGTTCAATGAACACATCTGATATTTTTTAAGTAGGTTAGTCCTCTATTAATTAGCATTAAATACCAGTTATGATCAACTTTAATGTGAAAGTTAAGCATTAATATAGAGGTAGGTAGGAATTGTTTTAGTAGAAGTCTTCAGGAAACTGGGTTGTGGATAGGGACAGACACAATTACAGTTTTGGAGATAAATTTCCCACAACCCTTGCCTTTCCTGCTGAAGTTACACCACATAAAAACAGTGAGGATTGTGTTATCTGTAATATAAACATAAGATCCCCTATATCCTGTCACAAAGAGATCATTCTGCTTCATTTTTTCTCATGTTTTCTTTCTTGTTATTCAGTACATTTATGTGAAAAATATTTAAGTATTTTATTTTCATTAATATAAATTTAAATGAAAACATTATTGGAAAGTTATTATGATGTTCAATGTAATATTCTTATATTTTTATTTCTTTAAAAGTTGATAATATTCACTGCATCCTCTACTATGGATGTTATGATTTTCTCTTTTTTCTATACTACTTTGCTTTCTGATTTTCAAAACTTTAATCCATGTTCACTTAATGGTTTTTGAGTAATTTATTTATTAAAATGAATGAGAGAATTTGAAATTGATGTGATTAGGTACACTATTTTGGCCTATATCTTCACCAGTGATTATTAGGTAAGGCCAAGCAGAAACTAGTTTACCAAACATGTAAATGTCATGAAAATTGGAAAAGAAAGAAAATAATTTAGAAATAATGGTAGAATTAAAATGTTATAATCACATTAGTCAAAATAAATTTTAAAAAGATAGTATTAGTATGTAGATTTCCACAATAAGCAGAAAACACATAGAAAAAATATGATAATATTTAAAATGATTTTAGATTTAGTATGTTAAATATACAGTAAAATATACATCATATCTATTGTTATATAAAGCATGCAAAATTAAAAAAATTTTAGTGGTAATTAATGCTAGTGTCCAGATTAAGTGAAGCAATAATCCCATTTACTTCACAATGGACAAATAAAATCAAAGATAGCACATTAATGCATCATCAACATGACTGAACGCTTAGGGGTAAAAACTGCTATGTCAAGAAGGTAATTCATAAATGGTCCAATGTTTGGGGAAAAAGTAACAGATTAAGGGTAATTGAGCTAATGCAAAAATACATGATCTGTCAAAGGGTAAGATAAAATAAACATAATTGTTTTCAAAAGCTAATGTGTGAAGTCTGAAAACTTCAATATGGCTTTAAAACTTAGATAAAATTTACTTCTTTGGCTGGAAAACTGGCATTTCTGACATTTGCTATTTCTAAGATTCTTCTTTTTTTTGGGTACTGGGGATTGAACTCAGGGGCACTTAGCTACTAAGCCACATCTCCAGCCCTATTTTGTGTTTTATGTAAAGACAGGGTCTCACTGAGTTGCTTAGTGCCTTGCCATTGCTGAGGCTGGCTTTGAACTCACAATTCTCCTGTCTCAGCTTTCCTAAGTGCTGGGATTGCAGGCGTGTGCCACCATTATTGGCTGGATTCTTCTTTTTTTAATGATGTTTTGAATATCCTTTCCAAATCTATGCACCATCTCCATAACTTAGAAATGTTCTTAGGGTGTTTCAACTACTTAAAAAAATTATTACACCCATATTTGTTACTAGAGTATGAGAAGCTGTGCATTAATTAAGGGATTCCTAGGTTTTGCAAGCAGAAAATCAATCTGATAATCTCTATTATGGAATAAATTTAATAAAATTATATCATATATATATATAAATGTACCATGTGAATTTCACCTTTATGTAAATGTAGAAAGTACCAATCAAAAATTAGTAAAAGAGTGAAAGAGAGATCAGTAAAGGAAGGGGTGGTAGGAGGCTGGGACTGTAGCTCAGTGGTAGAGCACTTGCCTAGCATGTGTGAGGCATTGGGTTCAATCGATAGCACCACATAAAAATAAACAAATAAAAACTTACTGCCCATCTACAACTACGAGAGAGAGAGAGACAGAGAGAGAGAGAGAGAGAGAGAGAAGAGGTAAGGAAAAGGGAGAGGATAGAGGTTGAAATCAAATTCCTTGTAAGTACGTTTTTGTTAAAATGAACCCAGATACTATGCATATTTATACTTCTCTAATAAAAAATAAAGAACAATGAGTTTCTGAATTGGGTTCCAAACTATCAACCTCCTGAAACTGTAAAATCAATTTAACAGTATTTGATAAAACAGAGTCATGGCTCACTTAATGACCAAGACACTTTTTTAAGAAATGCATCATTTGTGATTGTGCAAACATCACAGTGTGTATTTACACGAACATAGAAAATGTAGCCTACTGTACACATATGCTACACAGTATAGCCTATTGATGCTGTGCAATGTGTTCCTGCACTGAATAATGCGGTGATTGTTACACAATGGATTGTGTGCATGTAAAGATACCAAAGTATAGAAAGGTATAGTAAAAGTACAGTATGAAAGATGTATAAATACAGTATGCAAATATAGTAAAGAGTGGCCTATCTGAATAATACTCTTCCCATAAATGCAATTTTCAGTGCTGGAAGTTTTTATGGAAAAGGCAATGAGTGTTGAGGAAATGTTAATGACATGGGTGCCACGACATACTACTGTGTGCTTTATAAACACTGTACCTTAGGCTGCTCAATTCACAGAAGTTTTTTATTTAATATTGAACTAACCTTACATTTATGCAATTTTGTTACTATGTTTTTTAATATTTTTGACTCTTTGTAATAACACAACTTAAAATATGAATACATTGCATACTGTACAAAATGTTTTTCATTTTATTCTATAAACATTTTAATATTTAAAATATTTTATATTATTATTTTATAATTTTTGTTAAAAATTAGGACACAAACACCTATAAACATAGACCTACACTGTCTTCCACTTCAACTTCCTACCCCAGTGGAAAGTCTTTAGGGGTAAGCACACGTGATGATGTCACCACTTATGATAGCAATGCCCCCTTATGAATCCCTCCGAAAGACCTGTCTGACCTTCTTTTGAGGAGGTGCTATTATTCATAAATATGTCCATGGTGGTTCTCTGAAGTGCATTCATTTTTGCATCATGAAAATTTCTGTCAATGAAAATCATTTGGTGTCGGGGCCCATGCCTTCAAACTTTTTAATGAGCTTGTGGAGGTCAACAAAACCTCTCAACCTTTCACTGTGAACTTCCCTGTGAATTTCTTTTCTTCTGTAGTTTCCTTTCTTCTTGCCTCTTCTTCAGTTGTGTACTAAGACATAGTAATTTTTCACTTCCATTATAGTCTTACAGTTCCACCATCATATATATGATGTCCACTATTTACCAAAAAGTCATTATGAAATACATGACTACAAATTTTAAAAATGCAATTTATTAGCTAAATTTGTGTTTAGGTATATCAAATTTATTAATATACTGCTGCTAAGAGAAGGAGAATTAATAAAAAAAATACAGACTCAAAGAGAGCATGGGAATAGATTTATTTAGCTGTGAAGCAAAAAAGGTATAGCAGCATAAAATTATAAAATAAGGATTTATATTTCATTTCATAAACCGCTATGGCCAAATTATATATTATAAAGGAGGACTATGTCAAGATCATCTAAAATTGTAGATATGGGATTACTTGTCAAAAGGAACAAACAACACAGTTAAGGAACAAATGATAAGCATAGATCTATGGCTAATTTCAATGACATGGATTTATATCATTATACTAGGGTCTAATGGAATCAACTAACATGAATCACTACAATGTTGTGAAGGTTAAGTGTAGAAGTCAATTTGACTGGTTCAGAGATAACTAGATAGCTGGTAAAGCATATATTTTTGGAATTAATTGGCATGTGAGTCGATGGACTGATGAGGAACATATAATTTCAAGGTGGCCATCATCTAATCTACTGGAGACCAAAATAAAACAAAAAGACACAGGAGAAGCAAAATCTCCCTCTCTCTCCTCTGAATCTGGTCTACCCTTCTTATTTTGCCCTTGGACATCAGAACTCTGGATTGTCTGGCCTTTGGACACTGGATCTTCTCTAATGCTTCCATCTTCTCAGCCCAACACTCTTGCTCTAGTTTCTCACACCATTGGCCTTGGAATGCATATTAAATCATTCGTATCTCTGGTTCTGTGGACTTTAGACTTGGACTGAGCCACACTACCAGCTTCCCTGGTTTTCTAGTTTGCAGAACACTAGTGTGGGGTTTTTCAGCCTTGCTAATCATGTGATACACTCACTCTAATAAATCTCTCATTTGTCTCTCTAGCTATATATTCTATTGGTTCTGTCACTCTGGAAAACCTGACTAATATTGGTTTGGACAAAGGGAGTGGCTCTAGAGGAACTGAATTTTAATGATGAGTTTTCTTAATTGATTTGAACTTCCTGGAATTAGTTCTATAATCTGATTAGATATAAAACCACTAAGAACTGTTACACTCTGATAGTATATGGCATGAACTATTTGTAGAGATACACAAAATATCTGTATTGGATAGTCCTAATGTATTAGTCAGGATTCTCTAGAGGAACAGAATCAATAGGAAGTATATTTATAAAAAGAGATTTATCAGTTTGGTTTATGCTACCAGAAGCTGAATAGTCCACATGGCTCTCTGCAGGCTAGAGAGCTGGTAGAACCAGTAGCTGCACAGTCCAAAAGGCTGAAGCCCCAGAACAAGAGGGATCAAAGATGCAACCCTAGTCTGAGACTGAAGGCTTCTGGAGAATCACTGGCAGAGTCCGCTTTGGAACAGTGAAGAAGTGAGATTCGTATATCCTCAGATGATCACAGAAGCAATCAAGAACCCATTCAAGAAGAGTGGAGCTTGCATCTGCTGCTACTTCCTTGTTCTTCCAACTTTTATTCCATCCAAGCCATCATCCAAGCACCTTTTAGGTGGTACTGCCAATGCTTAGGGAGGGTCTGCATTTCAGTTTGCTATCCTACATACCAATCATTCCTATACACACCATCATTGACAGGCCCATAAGCCTCTTACTCATGGACATCTCTTAATCCAGTCCAGTTGATCATTCAAATTAACCATTACACCTAATCAGTCACTTACAGGCAGTGAAGGACTTGATGACCCTATACACATTTTAGAACATTTTTTGAAAACTAAGAAATACAAAGCTAAGGAATATAATGTCACTGGACAGAGTGATGACAGAAGAGAAAAAGAGGGCTGCAGTTGCTGAGAATAAAACATAAGACCTCATTATGTGATTGCCTGAGTTATAACATATATTCAACTCTCACCCTTAAAAGCTGCTTACTGTAAAGAGAAGGTATTATCTGGGAGGGATATGATCTTTATGTTGGTATGGGTTGACCACAATGAAACTGGGTGCCTAAAATCTGATAGCACTTTTACCAGAGGAAGAGGTCCCATACCCCAGTAGTGCATTTGCCCCTCTTGTGCCCAGCAGAATTGACCTTAACACCCCCAAGAGAAGCCCCTCTCTCCATACCAAAGGCAGTGACATTCCCATCCTTAGTGTCAATGGCATCCCAACTCACACTGTTAGAAGGGTCTCTATCTATTCTGACATGTGCTGTTTCACTTTTGTCTAAGGGTATTAACCCTGCACTAACTGAGAAAATGGTAATGGTTTCCCTGGAACAGTAGCCAAGCAAGAAAATAATAAGCCTCAAGGTCCATGTCTTCCAGAATTATAAGTAGACTTGAGTTTTAACTGGCCCTTAAAAGTGAGGTACAAAGTATTCCCCACAAGGAAGTACTGTGCTCCAATTGAACTCCTTGAGTTTTCCAGTTTATATAAAGGTCAGCATGACTTGGTGACTGATAAAATAGTTCAAAAGAGATGCATAATGACAAATAGGCCAGTTTTTCTAAGTGACTAATTTTATATGATAAAATGAAAATAAAAGAGAACTAAATGTTTGGCATGGTCACTAGGTAAACCTTGAATCTACTTTTCATATTATATATACTACTCAACCCTGATTTTGGCCTGTGTCTTCTGCACAGATTATTGCAGCAGCCTAAATGCCTCTCTGCTTCTTCTCTTGCTCTTACTTTGTACATTCTTTCATTGACATTTTACTGCTAACAACATAAGAGAACAATGCAAACAGCGAGTAATTTGGAAAGATTAAGAAGTGTTGTTATAAGTACTAAGAAAACCAGGTGTTCTGTGATCACGGCTTGGTGCTTGGAACTAGATGTGCATCAGAAAAGAACACAGATGGGTGGGATTCCAGGAGTTCATGAAATAACAAAAAAAAGCTAAAATATGAAATAAAAATTAAAACAGTATACTTAGGGTCAAATAGAAGTTATATTGTAGGGAGAAGTGAGCATGTATCAGAATATTTAAAGTTTTCTGCAGGAATAATATCAGTTTTCAGAAGCTGAAATACTAAGTGACTCTAAAAGATTTGATATTCTCAATGATATCAACAAAGTTTTTACTTTATTTTTATGGTATAATTTTTTCATATTTAATTTATTTATTTGTTCTATTTGGGCTTACATGATAACAGAGTGCAATTTGATTCATTGTACATAGATAGAGGATAACATATCAATACTCTAGTTGTAAGTTGTATAGAATCACAACATATATGCAGTCATACATAAAGTTAGGGCTATGAAGACCATCATATTCCACCACTTTTACTGTCCCCATGCCCCCTTCCCGCTTACACCCCTGTGAACAGAGTTCCACCATTGTTCCCATGACCTTCCCCACAGTATGGATCAGCATCCACTTATCAGAGAGAACATTAGGCATTTGGTTTTTTGGGATTGGCTTACTTAGCTTAGCATGATATTCTCCAACTCCATCCATTTACCTGCAAATGCCATAATTTTATTCTCTTTTATTTCTGAGTAATATTCCATTGTGTATATATACCACAGTTTCTTTATCCATTCATCTATCGAAGGGCATCTAGGTTGGTTCCACAGTTTAGCTATTGTGAATTGAGCTGCTATAGACATTGAAGTGGCTGCAGCACTGTAGTTTGCTGTTTTTAAGTCTTCTGGGTATAGACCAAGGAGTGGGATAGCAGGCTCAAATGGTGGTTCCATTCCAAGTTTTCTAAGGAATCTTCATACTGCTTTCCAGATTGGTTGTACCAATTTGCAGTTCCACCAGCAATGTATGAGCGTGCCTTCTTCTCCACAACCTCACCAACACTTATTGTTGTTTGTATTCTTGATAATTGCCATTCTGACTGGTGTGAGATGAAATCTTAGGGTGTTTTGACTTGCATTTCTCTGATTGCTAGAGATGTTGAACATTTTTTCATATGCCTGTTGATGGATTGTATATCTTCTTCTGTGAAGTTTGTGTTCAGCTCTTTGGCCCATTTATTGATTGGATTGTTAGTTTTTTGGTGTTAAGCTTTTTGAGTTCTTTATATATCCTGGAGATGAGTGCTCTATTGGATGTGTGTGTGGCAAAGATTTGTTCCCAGAATGTCGGCTCTCTGTTCACTTCATCGATTATTTCTTTTGCTGAGAAGAAGCTTTTTAGTTTGAATCCATCCCATTTGTTGATTCTTGATTTTACTTCTTGTGCTATAGGAGTCTTGTTAAGGAAGTATGGTCCTAATCCGACATGATGAAGATTTGGGCCTATTTTTTCTTCTATTAAGCGTTGGGTCTCTGGTCTGATTCCCAAGTCCTTGATCCACTTTGAGTTGAATTTTGTGCATGGTGAGAGATAGGGGTTTAGTTTCAATTTGCTGCATATGGATTTCCAGTTTTCCCAGCACCATTTGTTGAACAGGCTATCTTTTCTCTAGTGTATGTGTTTGGCTCCTTTATCTAGTATAAGTTAACTATATGTAAGTGGGTTCGTCTCTGTGTCTTCTATTCTATACCATTGGTCTCCATGTCTATTTTGGTGCCAGTACCATGCTGTTTTTGTTACTATAGCTTTGTAGTATAATCTGAGGTCTGGTATTGTGATGCCTCAAACTTTTAGATAGCAAACCACTCACAACTGCAAGGTAATTTCGTGACCACTGCATATCTCAATTACTATTATAAAACGAGGGACTAATTCCTTTATGAGTATTTATTTTCATAAGATGACATGTCAAGTAAATAAAAATGAGCAAAAGCTTAGTGGCCAGATGTAATCAATCTACACATACAAGCATTCTATCTCTTCTGAAGCCTATAGCATAATACCTTATATAGTTAGACATGTATTGACTTTTCAAAAAAATGGAGAATAGTAGATTTATGAATTACATAATTCCTTTTCAGATAAACTGACTGAAGATTCATAACAACAACAACAAAAAACTCATGCCATTTTCCCTCTTACACTGGTTTTAATATATCATAATGTCATTTCCCTGTACTCATCCACAGATAATGGAGGTTCAAAGTACTCTGTGCTTTTCTTTAAAATTAGTTTTTCCTCCATATGTAGATATGTGTAAATAAAGATGAATTCTGTCCATAGGACTTTAGCTCATAAACAACCTAGATTATAATAAACTCATGATTTCCATGTAACATTCTTTGAGGTTGAGAAATGATATTCTAGAATGGTGATTACAGGGACTGAGAGAGGTGGAAGTTAGGAAGATGTTTGACAAATGATACACAATTTTAGACAGATTAGAGTAATAAATCCATTGTAAAACATTGTGAACATAATTAACAGGAAAGAACTGTATAATTATAATTGCTAATAGAGGAGATTTTAAGTATTCTCACCACAAATATTGAGAAGCATGTGAAGGTATGCATATGTTAATTAGATCATTTTAACTATTTCACAATGTATACATATTTTAATTATTATGTGCATAACATATATATGAGTTTTGTTAAAAAATAAAGATTTTTATAATGTTTATTTTAAATTTAATATTCTCAGATTTCTGTGAATGTCTTACACAATCTTTGCCAGCAGGGGAATCTCTCTACTCTCCAAAGGTGGAGAGTATGGGGAGAAAGGCAGGAGGAATGGTCAGGAGGCTGGTTCCCTCAGACCATATTCCACAAAGACAGAAATGATGATGAAGCACTATCCAATCAAAGGCACCGTGGATTATTCACTAACTTCTCATCTGATAAATTATTGAGTTTAAAAATGCAACATGTCCTAGAGACAAGATGGCCTCACAACAAATAAGGAACCATTTCCTATCTAAAATGCATTATAGCTTCCTTCGAGGGGAAATAAAAAGCTTGATTTGTTACTTGAATAATGTTAATGAAAAAATTTACCTTACATAAAATTATGTTCAAACTCAAAGAGGCACCAAATAATAATTTCTTCAGTATATAAGTAATAGGAAAGCATTATTGATTTTATTGTATTGTTTTTAATCTTATGAATCAAAACTCATCAAAGAAAATGCTTTCAACCAGATTCCTTTATGAATGTCATATGATTATCATCAGTCATGATAAGAACACTTAAAATCCACTCTGTTAGCAATTACCAAGAATATAGTTTCTTGTTTTTAACTATAGTTCCCAGGAGAGATCCATACAATGGATCTCTTGATGTGAAATTTTGCATTCCTTTTTAAACATCTCCCTAACATGTGAATCTGTTGGTCATTTCTCAACCTCAACAAATGCAACTTGGATGTTACGAGCTCATATACAATCTCGGTTGTTTTTGTGCTGAAGCCTTTTCCATTCACACCATGGAGGGAATTTATCTTTATTTACAGGTACATATGAAAGAGGGGGGAAAAGTAATTTTACAAGACAGAATATAATACTTTGAGTCTCAGTTTTGTGTGCATGAGTATGGGGAAATGACATTGTGATGTATTAATATTAATAGAAAAGAGAAAGTAGAGTGAATTTTTCTGCTTGCTATGAATCTTTTCATCAGCTAATATAAAAAGTAGTCATACAATTAATGCATCTGGGATTTTCCCATTGTTTTATTTAAATGTTCAATAAATATCCAACTATGTAAGGTATTAGGCTATAGGATTCAAAAGAGGCAAAATGTTTGTAGTAGTGTATACTGGTTATGACAACTAGTCACCAAACTCCACTCATCTTTTGGATTACTCTGTGTGTCTTCCTATGAAACTATAGACTGTATCCATAACGTAATTAGTCTCTCATTTTGTTTTGAATAAAAATTGAGATCTACAAAATTACTATGCAGTTCTGAATGGATTACTATTCCTCAAAGTTTTTTTTTTTTTTTTTTTTTTTGGCAGGGTGGGGGTACTGGGGATTGAACTCAGGGGTATTTGACCACTAAGCCACATCCCCAGCCCTATTTTGTGTTTTATTTAGGGACAGGGTCTTACTGAGTTGCTTAGTGCCTCACCATTGCTGAGGCCAGCTTTGAACTCACAATTTTCCCGTCTCAGCCTCCCAAAGTGCTGGGATTACAAGTGTGCGCCACCGCGCCCAGCTCCTCAAAGTTTTATTAATATTATTGAGATTGCCAAATCCAAAATAAAAATTTTAATTATTTTTCTATGAATCCCTTTGCATTTATATATATGTGTGTGTGTGTGTGTGTGTGTGTGTGTGTGTGTGTGTGTATATGTATTAGCATTACACAGCTGAGTTTGAATTCAGGATGCAAGCTGATTTCATCACATTGAGCAAGCTACATAACCTTTCTGTGCCTGTGGCTCTTTGTGCAGCAACAACAAATACAATAACAATGCCTACTTCATTGAGAATATGATAAATTAGATAATGCAAGTAAAGTCACAAAGATGGTGTTTAGCACATAAAAAGTGTTAAAAATTGTCAGCATCAATTAAAACATAAGGCAACAAATGAGGGCTTTCAATATTCCTCCCTTAGGTATGCTAGTTCCTGTTAAAATAGAAAACAAAATTGATAAAGGATAATAAAGAAAAATTATTTTCAGTAAACATGGTGGAGCTACTAAAGTTTCCACATTATAACTTTCAAAGTGATACTAATTGCTGATGAAGAATATAGACTCAGTTGAGAAAAGAAAAATGATCAAAGAAGGTTATTTCTGAGAATGTTTTTATATATTAAATAGACTTGGACTTACATTTTCAAATTTATTTTTGCCAATACTACATTTCTTATGAGTTTTAAAAAGGGCCCAGTAAGTTAAAGTGATTTTATCCCAGGTATTGTTGCTGTTTTCTCCACCTGCATAAAATTACTCTATTAATTTCAGCTCAACGTTCTTGCTAATACACTGCCCTGTGCGTTCTCTCCGTCCTAGGTTGAGCAAAATCCATGACAAACCAGAACAAATGGTGAGCAGACTTTAAGAGGTATAAAAATAGCATATTCTAAAATGATAATTATAACTATAATAAGGATAATAATGATCATAAAAGCAACACCTACATAGACCACAATTACCTAATCTAAATCTAGCCACTATCATAGCTTATGCCACTCATTGCTCAAAACATGTTCCTGAGTAACCTATTTTTATTACTATAAATGTTTTTAAGAAGAGAAATTAAGATCCTATAATTCCGGTAAGGGCATATTACCCTAATGTATCTATTTTCCACTTTTTTTTTTTTTTTTTTTTTAGGTTTTTGGTGGTGCTAAGGATTGAACTCAGGGCCTTGTGCGTGTGAGGCAAGAACTCTACCAACTGAACTATATCCCCAGTCCCCTATTTTTCCCTTTTAAGGCACTTAATATCAAATCCATTGGTCCTTGAATACTTGTATTTATTGAAATTGAGCATATCTGCTGAGATCATTGGTAAATAATTATTTCTTCAATTATCAATCAGGAAGTATTTATAAATCACTCATCTCTGTTGGAATCTAGTTACTAAAATACAGTACTGAATGAAGATATGAAGTCTATTTTTCTCCCATAAAATATTTTAATATATTTTTTAAAAAATTAACAAAATGATTGTTATATCCCACAATATATAAAAGTCCTACATTAGCTGCCCTTTCTCTAAACAATTGTCTGAAACTCCAATAACATCTTTTAATTTCTCTCTATAAATGTTGGCATATTTAAGGTAAGACCTGAAACCTGTCTGATTTCTCTGTTAGTCCTCAAATTCTGTGAAAACAGCAAATACATATTGTTTTATGATTAGTATCTTATGATTAGCATCTTTAATGATTAGATCTCTTTTTATAATTAGTATCTTAACACACTATATGATTCATAATGAACTACAAGGTACATATAGATTTAATGATTTATGTATTAAGGAAAACATACCTGGATCACTGAAGATTCAATACTTTTTGTTTTAGGTTTTTTTTTCCCCAAGGTATGACTTACATACATGAAAGATGATGCAAATTTTTGAAAATTTAGAGAAGAGCTAAAATGGGGAAATAATTATCAATCTATGAAAATAAAAAGACAGAAATCAGGAAAAAACATAAATGGCAAGAAAGGATTTTAAAGCATACATGGTCTCAGTTTATGCAGGATATTATTTTAATCCAAAATTTCTCAGTTTGTTGATTCTTCCTCTTGATGGTTCTAAACTGTAAGCAAGGAAGAGGTTGGAGAGTGCTTTAAGTATGTTGTGGGAAAGGAAAATAAGAAGAGAGGATTCATTGAGGAGAGAAGTAAACAACCTGAAAGTAGAAATTGTCTATGCTTTGGTTGTTGAGCGTTTATGAAAGGGTGAGGAACTTTGAGTTTTAATAGAAAAAAGGGAAGTTGTATTTTGTAGGAATTGAAGATGAGTTTGGAGCCTAGGAAATGGGACTGAGAGTGATACTGTAAAGTGTGGGGAATGTGATCATTTGTAGAAATAGTTACAGTTTAGCATTCTTGGAGGACACAGGCTGGATGGCAGCTGAAAAACAACAAATCCATAGGATCCAGTGGAGGAGAGGAGAACTCAAAACATCTCTGGTCTACAAATGATTAATTCTTTTTTTTTTTTTTTTTTTTGGTTCTGGGAATTGAACTCAGGGGTACTCAACCACTGAGCCACATCCCCAGCTCTGTTTTTGTGTGTGTGTGTTTTTTATGTAGAGACAGAGTCTCACTGAGTTGTTTAGCACCTCGCCATTGGTGAGGCTGGCTTTGAACTCGCGATTCTCCTGTCTCAGCCTCCCTAAGTGCTGGGATTACAGGCTTGAGCCACCGCGCCCGGCTCAAATGCTTAATTCTTGAAGGAGCTGATTAGACTCAGTCTGCACTGCATGTAGCTCTGTGCTATGTACATCAAAATAATAAAATCATATTTAATATCAGAAGCACACAGTGGAAGGTGTTACATTTTGACTGGAGAAAGATGTGATCCTTACTTCAAATTCTTTTGCACATTTAATTTCCCCTTTGGATGTCTAATTAGCTATTTAAAGTTCTAAACTTCCCTAATGATGCCTTTATGTGGCCTATAATTTACAATATAAGTGGAATAATTAGGATTATTCAGGATTTAAAGCATATGACAACAAAAGCTTATGTAGTTCATTTCACATTCAGAACTCCCAGTACAAATGATTTACTACAATGCATTATTTCTAACGTATATTTGCATGACTAATTAAATAGAATATTTTGTTGTGATGGAAACAGTGACATTTCTCACTTTTCAGATCAGTGTCTAAGTCATTTTCTAAGATAATGAGTGGTCTGGTTATGCAGACTCAGGACTCGTTGAACTGGGCAGGGCAGTGGAATCTTAGGGACAGACTACCTTGCCATTTGATAATCCGGGATTCAGCTCACAGAGAAAACATCAAATCCAGCATGAAAGAAGCACATAAATAAAGTGCAAATTAGAAGTGTTGGGGCACAAATAATACAAATGAAAAATACAGATGAAAAATACAAATGAAAGGCAAATAGAGACCACACTGATTGGAAAGGAAAATCTCTTCTCATTAGATAATGTTAAATACTGACAGGAACAGCTCAGATCCTAACAGGCTATCTGATGTACTTTTATTTTATGGCTGTCTTGTTTTGCTTGATTTTGTTAGTCACATGATCATGATCTTTGTTACAAGCAGAAACAGAATTTAAAATTACTCTTTTTACATTGTGGAAACTTAGGATATTGAATTTGAAATACACCGCTGAATATACGAGGCACACAAAGAATTGGACATCTCTTCCATGTCAGTGGATTTGCCAGTATAACTGTGTCCCATTTTGCCACCGAGCCCAGTGGATGAAAGTGACTTCTACGTCTTGAAATCATTTTGTTCATAAATGGAATCTACAGGACGGAATCCTCCACAGAGGAATCACACTACACTGGTGGAATTTATCTTCCTTGGTTTTTCTGATGTTCGCGATATACAAGAGTTTCTTTTTTGGGTGTTTTTGTTAATTTATATAATTATCCTGATGGGAAATAGTCTCATTATCATAATAACCAATGTTGAGCCTTCTCTCCAGACCCCCATGTATTTTTTCCTTGGGAATTTTTCCTTTTTGGAAATATGTTATGTATCAGTCACTGTCCCAAGATTATTAACAGACCTCTGCAGACAAAATAGAAGTATTTCCTTTGTAGCCTGTGCTACTCAAATGTACTTCTTTCTGGTCTTTGGAGCCACTGAGTGCTTTATCCTGACTGCAATGGCTTATGACAGGTATGTTGCCATATGTAGCCCCTTGCTCTATCCCATCATCATGAACTATAGGCTGTGTATCCAACTGGCAGTGGGCTGTTGGGTCAGTGGAATTCCAGTACACATGGGGTTCACCTACTTGATCTTCTCTCTACCTTTCTGTGGCCCTAACCAGCTGAATCACTTTTTCTGTGACATACCTCCAGTGCTTACACTGGCCTGTGGGGACACTTTTATGATTGAGATGTTGATTTATGTGATTGCTCTTCTAGTTGTCACTATTCCTTTTATACTGATACTTGGATCTTATGTAAGAATCATCTCAACCATCCTGAAGCTACCATCAGCAACGGGGCGACAGAAGGCCTTCTCTACCTGTTCTTCCCATCTCATGGTTGTGGCTTTATTCTTTGGATCGGGCATCATTACGTATTTGAGACCAAAGTCTAGTCATTCAGCAGCAACAGACAAATTTCTTTCTCTCTTTTACACCATTGTGACACCTATGTTTAATCCACTAATATATTGTTTGAGAAACAAAGATTTTATGGCAGCACTAAAAAAATTCCATCTTAAATGGATAGTGTTATGACTCATAAAACATGAGTCTATAAAGTGTTCTTATTTATCAGTCTCCATAAATTAATTTGGCTTAGAAATTTGAGTTATTTTGAATTAGTATTGTTATATTTTTATCGTACATGAAACCAACTCTGGTTTTATTTTATTTTCAAGCAATAGATTGATCCCAGAATTAATGTTTTATTATGAGTAAAATGCAGCCACCTATAAAACTTGATCAAAGATAATGAAGTGTCTGAAATAACGCATTGGAGTTATCAAAGTTTATTAATGCTACTGTTATTTTTAAGAGTCTAGAATAATGCCTCCATTTTATTTTTTACCAGCAGATTATTCACCTTTATATCTGCAGAGGCCGGTGCATTGTCTGGAAAATGATATCATTTAATTCTATTGGTGAGATTAAAAGGTGACTGATAGCAAAATTTTTACTATTAATTCCTTATATGCATACTTATGATCAATATTTACTTTATAATCAGTGAGGTAGGTTTATGTAAAGAGGCAATGGGATCCAATAGCAGTATGTATAATTGATGTTAAATAAAATTAATATCCTATCTACATTTTTTAGTGATTTATCAAGAATATTGGTCAAATTCGAAAATAAGACTTATCATATTTATCTAGGTGGGTTCAAAGTGTTTTACTCCTGAGGAAAAACACTTACCCATCAACTAGTGGTTGTTTCTAGACAATTATAAGCTCTCCTCACAGAAGCAGGCTTTTTAAACACACAGCAAAGACAGGCTAGACAAACCAACTTTACAGGTAGCTCTAATGCGAAGGAAGAGGTTGAACTGCAAACACATCTCATTTATTAAGGAAAAAGAATCATAACTATGTAAGCACAGGAGCCAGTAAATATTGCAGGAATTGTGGCAGACTCCTTCTGTGCTAAAGCATGAGTTTGGAATGTCTACATTATGTCAAGACCCAGTCTATACCAATAAGTGCATTCTCCTGAGACACAGAGGCAGCCAGCCTATTTCAAAGAGCACCCGGCCTCCTTTCACTCTGGATGGAAAACTGACCCAATACAGGTGAACACATCTGTTTACTCAGTGGAAAGCAGCAAGGATATCAAAGCCTTAGAAGATGTTAGGAAGGCTAGTAGAAATAGATTCAGAAGTTTTCTCCACAGCCCATCTGACGCCTGATGTAATTGTGTACCTTCATTTGGATTCCTACTTGACTTGCTAAGTCCTTTACAGGTGTCCAATGGGGTGATGCACAGGATAAAACAATATAGAGAACACAAGTTTGGCAGACCTCCGGGAAAATTAGATCCTTGTTGATTAATAGTCAAAATGGAACCACAGCTCTCATAATCCACAGATTTAGGGATAGGTCATTTTTTATCCCTTTAAGTTAGGTATTTTAAATTAGATATTTTATTTTTACTTTCTCATTCAGTAGCTACCACCCTTAATGGTGCTCTAATTTGGTGGTCGTCTACAGCTCGCATTGTTAGTTTGCCTTTTTCTTTACTGCCTACTTCAAATTCTGGAATTTTCCCTCTTACTTTCTTTTTACATTGCCTTTTCTATGTTGTATTCAGACGTTAAAGACCCAAGAGAGAACGTAATAGAGTCCAGCTATCACTAGGGCACCTCAATTTTGAAAAAAAGTTCACACCAGGCCAACCTATAGACTGATTCCTAACTCTGAGGTGATTGCTTCGAGGTCAGTTTTAGTCACACAAAAGACCAGGAACAAAGCAGGGCAAGTAATGTGAATGCATACATGCATACACACAGTATCCTCAGAAGTGAACAATCTCATGTATTGATGAAAACAGAAGGAATGGAGGGAGGGAGGGAGGGAGGGAGGGAGGGAGGGAGGGAGGAAGGAAGGAAGAAGGAAGGAAAGAAGGAAAGAAGGAAAGAAAGAAGGAAAGGAAAAAAGGAAAGAAGGAAGGGAGGGGGAAAGGGAGACCAAAAACATTGACTTCCTAGTCTCTAAGCTGTGAAAAAAACAGACTATTGTCATTTGTAAGTGACCAGATCTAAAGTATTTTGTTGTAGCAGCTTGATTAGACTAGAACAACGGTGACAATGAGTATTTAAATTTTGAAATATTTGTTTTGAAAACCAAACTATGTTTCAGTGGAAGGGATTTTTGTCTTCAAGAAATGAAGATAACCTAATAGTTCATTGATTTTCACTTAAATATTCTTAGCTGTGTCTTTTGCAGCCAGGGTCCTGAGGCTGGAGCCTCTTAGGCTCCCTCTGCTTCCCCCTCTGCCTACCCCTTTCTTCCCACAGGCAGCTACACATTTTACCCACTCATCTCTCCACATTTCATTCAAATGTCATTTAATCAGTGAGATTTTCCCCAAACTTCCAGTTCTTCACATGGCATTTAAATGTTATCACTAAATATAACATGTTATGCATTTCTTATATCATTTATTACCAGTTGTCTTCACTAGAATTTAAATAAACACCATGAGGAAAGGAGGCTTTCCTGATACTTTCAGTGCTTTGCATTCTGACCTAAAATATGCCTGTTATACAGTCAAGGCTAAAAAATATTTATTGAACAAATGAAAAAGCAAACAAAGTATACATCTATTCCTATAGAGAAAAACCATGTTCTTTTCAGTTTAAATATAACAAATATTTTTGACTAATTTTATTTTGGAGGGTTTTTGGGTTGTTTTGAGTACCGGGGACTGATCTCAGGGGCACTCAACCACAGAGCCACATCCCCAGTCTTATTTTGTATTTTATTTAGAGTCAGGGTCTAACTGATTTGCTTAATGCCTTCCTTTTGCTGAGGGTGGCTTTGAACTCGAGATCCTTCTACTTTAGCTTCCTGAGCTGCTGGGATTACAGGCCACTGAGTCCAGTTGGAGGAATGCTTTTGAAAGAGGCAGTTTACATCATTCAATAAAAAAAAAAAAACATAAAAATCATAGAAACTAGGTCACATGTTTAATAAGCACTTTTTCTTTTAGATATCCATGTGTAAGTTTCTAATTTTACTAATCAGAGGAAATGAGGCAAGTGATGAAAATAATGCATGCATATAAAGTTTTATATACCACAGATGCATTTTCTTGAACAATGATATTAATGGCAATATTTATTTTAAAAATATTGTTGTAGAACAGTTTAGGTCAACAGTAAACTTAGTAAAATTAAGGAAAAGGAGCAGAGAGTTCCCATACAGTACCTGCTTCTACACAATGCAGAATGCCTACTATCAGCAGCATCACCAGAGTAGTATATTTCTTACAGTTTTAAGCCTAAATGGACATATCATTAACACCAAAAGTATACATTCACAGTGTTCTTCATTCTGGGTGTTATGCATTTTTTTTGTTTGTTTGGAAATGTATAGTGACCTGCATCCACCTTTATATCATCATCCAAAATACTTTTACTACCTTCAGAATCCTCTGTATTCAACTGTTCATCTCTTCTTCCTTTTACCCAGTGGAAACCATTAATCATTTTAGTGTCTCTAACATTTTGTCTTTTACAGAATGTCATATAATTAGCATCATATAACAGTAGTTTTCCCATATTGCTTTATTTCACTCAATGATACACATTTTTCTCCATCTCTTTTTATAACTTATCACTGATTTCTTCTTATTACTGTACAATATTACAATTTCTGTATGTACCACAGTTTATTTACCCTTTCGTTTACAAAAGAGTCTCTTGCTCCAGTCCACATATTGACAATTGTGAATAAACATGCTACATATGCTATACACATCCATGCATAGGATTCTTTGAGAACACAAGTGTTCAATAATACAGGTAAATAACAATGAGCATGACTGATGGATTCTATGGTAGGTGTATGGCAAGGTACCCTTTTGCATCTCTACAATCAATGCCTGAGCAGCTTATTGGTTTACATTCTCGTCAGCACTTGGTGTTGTCAAAATAATAATTTTGACCATTATTACAAGTATGTTTTAGTATCTCTTCTTTGTTTTAATTTACATTTTACTAATTACCTTTTGATAGGGAACATTTTTCATATATTTACCTAACATCTTTCTGACTTTTCTTTGAGGGCCTTGCTGTAGTTTTTGCCAATTTTTAATCAGTTTTATTTCTTACTGTTGAGCTTAAAGGGTATTTTATCCATTTTGAAACACAATTTATCAAGTGTGCCTTTGAAAATATCTCCATAAGTGACCTGAGTTCTCATGTTGTTGATATGTGTTATTCAGAGTCAAAATTTAGTATTAATAAAGTACAGTTTACCCTTTTTATTCATTTAGCTTTTTTGTACCTAAAACTAATTGGCAAACCCTAAGTCATTTTGGTTATCTATGTTATCTTCTAAGAATTTTATAGTTTTGCTTTACGTTTTGGTCCCATATGCGTTTGCATTAATTTTTGTGAAGCATACTAAGAGTGAATATACTCTTTTTTCATTTTGTTTTGTTTTTACTGCCAGTTCTTGCAGTAAGATTTGGTAAAAAGACTATCTCTACTCAGTTTTAGCGTGTTTACTTCTTTTTCAAAGATCAGACTGCATTTTCAACTATATTTTTGTGGGTGAATTCTTAGGCTTTCAGTTCTCGTCCATTGATCTATTTGTCCATTCTTTCACTGATATCACACACCACTTAGACAATGTATCTTCACAGTAAGTGTTGAAATCAGTACATACCTGTGTTCCATTCTCTTTGTCTCAAAATTATTATCCAAAAAGAATATTGATGAGGAAAGTCATGAGCAACCACATTATTTCCATAAAATAATGTAAACTTAAATCTGAAAGAAAAATTTATATTGCTGCTTATCTTTTGTATATCATGGACAGTTTTTTCTAGATATTTAACTATGGATTGATTTTTTTTTCTCAAAAGGGAAACCATGGAGTTTAGTCCTGGAGTTGTCCTTAGCATACATGAGGCCTTTAGTTCAACCCTTGCACTGAAAAACAAAGTTGGGTTGTATTTTGCTTACATTGAAGCTTCATTTCTCTTCACATTTTTGAAAGAAGGGTGTTTTTGAGGATATTTTCTGCCTTAAAGTAATTACATCAGCATTAATTCAACATCTTATTAGCACTTAATTTATGATGGGCTTATGCTGCACAAGGAGAAAGATCAATCACAATCTGTGGACTTATGCATATTCACATGTATGCCTGACGATACATGCACACACATAATACTTGGTGATAAACAATGTTTAGATGACAAGTGTTGACAGAGTGACAAGAGATTATTTAGATTGCTAAAACACTTGACACAGACTTCATCCTGCAAATGGTTCACAAAACTTTTTTTAAATTACAGAAGTAGTAAATAGCTTTGCTTTTTGTTCCAATATTATGTAAGCACTTATGTATCTAGTGAGAATATAATTATTTCAAAAAGAAAAAGGTAATCTTCACTGACTGAAGGTTAGCCAAAACAAACAAACAAAACACAAAACAAAGGAAAAACCAACATACCAATAAATGACAACAACAAACAGTCTTGTCAAAGACTTCTTATTCCCAAGAAGAGAAATAGTCAGTCCAGATATGTGAAAATTAAGAGAAAAAATGAGACAAAGACTTGGAATGCAGTTAACACAATATTTAGCATAAAATATAGTTTTTGTTATACTGTATTTCCTTTCCTTTTTCCCTTTACCTAAAAATTTCCTCATATTTCCTAGAACTTCAGGGATACTCTCTGCTCTGGCTTCCTATGGGCTTTAGACATCTCTGATAAAGGACTTAAATCACCTAATTGATTCATAGTAACTTTTTCCTGATATTTTAAATAAGGGATTACTAAAATATGTAGATCACTTTAGAAAGAGATAGAGACTGGGATGGTGCCACACACTAGTGATCCCAGTAACTCAGGAGCCTGAGACTCCGGAAGAATCTCAAGATCCAGGCCAGCTTTGACTACTTAGTGAAATCTGGTCTCAAAATAAAAATAAAATACATTGGTGGTGTCGGTCATTGATGGAATGTTCTGGGTTCAATATCCAGTACCCACCTCCTCCAAAAACATTGAATTTAAAATGTAGTTAACCTGAAAATATTTTTGGATTTGTGCAATTTCTAGAAAACCTATAAATAAAATAGTTATAATCTACTCAGTGTTTGCATAATAGCTGAACTAATTTGTATGTATCTAGAAAACAGAAAATAATTTATTGTACTAAAATAACTATAGTATGCTTTGAAATATAATGTTTTAGCTTTTTCATTACACTGATAAAAAGTTCTGACAGGAACATTGTAGAGGGGGCAGAGTTTATTTTGACTCATAGTTTCAAAGTTTAAGTCCAAGATCAGCAGACTCCATAGCTTTGGACCTAATAAGAGGCAGAATATCATGGTGGAAGAAAACATTTCAAAACATAAGTCAGGAAGTAGAGTGAGAGCTAGCTTACCAGGGACAAAATAAATAACCTACAGGCCTGGCCCCAGTGACCTAATTCATCCAGCCCATCCTGTCTACAGGTACCACCTAGATAATCCACATCAGGAAATCAACTCACTGATTAGATCACAGCTCTCATAATATAATCATTTTTTACCTCAGAATGTTCTTACAGTGTTTCACAGATGCTTTTGGGAATATCAAATATCCAAACCATAACATCCTCTCCCTGGCCCTCCAAAATTGTATGCACATCTTACAATGCAAAATGTATTTTGTCCATTTCCAGGAGTCCTCATAATCTGAACAGTTCCAGTGTTTCCTAAAAGTCCTAATCCATAATTTCATCTGAACCTCAAAGCAAACTCTTAGCTGTGAGAGCAAAGATCAAAAGCAATTACAAGTAGCCAATATATAAAGGTGAAGAGTAAATATTTTTGTTCTGCAAGGGAGAAAGAGAGGTAAATAAGAAGGTATAGGGACAAAGCAATCTTGAAATGTAGCTGGACAAAATTGTCCTGTAGTTCCCTGTGGAACATCTAGGGCCCAAGGCATCATGATGTTCTCTCCAAAAGACTTGTGTTGCTTCACCTCCGTGATCTTGGTGGTGGCAGCTCACATGGCCTCTCTCCATTAGTTTCTGCTCAATTCCTGCAGCTGTCCTCAGTAGACATCTCAAGTTGCTGGCGTCTTTTAATCTTAGGGTCTCTATAGCAGCAGCAGCTTCCTTTTCAAATTTTTACCTCTCATTCATCATTTATCAACCTCTCAGGGGAGATCCTCTGGAACTATGACTCTGCTACACTTTGCCTGACCTCACAGGGTTTTCTTTCATATCTCAGTGGAAGCTTCTAGGACTACCTAATGCATCCTACATTCCTGCCAAACCAGCCCACATGGTCAATGCAGAAGATCTGATGCCATTGTGACCAGTATGGAAGTCTTCTGGGACCATGGCTTCCAGGGTGACAGAGCACAGTGGAATAACTTCCTGGTCCCCTTGTGCAAACAGTGTCCTCATGGTCTCTCTTTAAAGGAATTTTTACTTTTACATCCTTGAGCCTGTGATGAGCATGATCTTGTGAATGCCTAAGATGCTCTCAAGCCATCTTCCCTATTATTTCTGGGATACTACTCTCATAATCCAATTATCTCACCCCTGAATGTTCTTATACTGTTTTGCACATAAGCATTGATAAGACACCATGTATCCATAAAAATATATAATCTAATGAGCAATCATTGTACTTGATTAAATGCTTTTATGGGAAATTAATAATATAAACTCACTCTTTAAAAGAAATATATGAAAACAGAAACACAGGAGAAGGGTATCTGTAGAGAGCCATCCGTGGGCTGTATGTGGACTATCAGCATCGCAGCCAGTGAGGGGACAGGTCTGGCAATGGGAACTCCCATGACACCCCTACAGGGATAGACCACCTGAGCCAGTGAACTTCCCCCTCAGCTCTGCCAAAGATCCCACACAGCACCAGAGATGGGCTGACCTGCTGTAGCCTCATGGTCCCTCTGAGATAGGTGTGACATACCAAGATGCCAATCAACCTGCTGACTACAAGACATCACAAAGCAAGACTTTGCCCTTGAAATTCCTGCCTTGGAGATACAACTTTAAATACACCATGGGAGCCATTATCTCTTGTCTTGCCCAGCTCCTGTGTGGGCTAGGATCCATCAGGGGCTCCATCC
Source organism: Geosciurus inauris (assembly GCA_004024805.1). NCBI lineage: Eukaryota > Metazoa > Chordata > Mammalia > Rodentia > Sciuridae > Geosciurus > Geosciurus inauris. The sequence goes on from PVHX01003604.1 coordinate 80,329, forward strand.
CTTTGAAACTATAAATCTGTCTTTGTCTTTTGTTCTTTACTAATTATTCTAGACTTTAACTTCTCAGGTGGATGACATTGTCCTCAGCAGGAAGAAGAATCCCCTAAAGGGAACACTGGATGCCTTTCCTTAGGTGTCCTCTTTTACTCATGGAGAAATATTAGTACTAGAATAAGACTTCCACAATGAACAAGGAGGACAAATTACGTGAGAAAAATATTTCAGACCCTGGATGTGAGTTATAAAATATTGTGATTTCTGACAGATATTTTTTTCTATTACTACCTTACAAATTACCACAATCTTGTTAGCCAAAAGCACACACACACACACACACACACACACACACACACAAACACAAACATATCTAACATCTCAGTTTCTGAGAGTCAATATTCTAAACATTATTTAGCTAAGTCCTCTGCTTCAGGTCACACAGACCAAGCAGTCAAGGTGTTGGCTAGGGCTGAGTTCTCAATTGAGTCCTTCTAGGGGAAGATTCACCTGGGTGGTTAGAATTCAATTTTTTTCAATTGCACAACTGAAGTTTTCAACTTCTTTCTAGCTGTTGACTGGAGGCATTTCTGGGTTGACAGGGGCTGTGTTCTGATCCTTGCTATGTGGGTTTCTCAGTGAAGGCAGAATGTCAGTGATTCTCATGGTAATTTGTACTAGAGTTTGCTTCCTCAAGCCAACATGGACAATGGAAGCTTCTACCAAGATGGTTTTTGCAGTGTTGTAATGGAATTTTTACATATAATCATATACATCCTATCACCATTGTCATACAATTTGAATGGATTTGAGTTATATTACCACTTATTTTCAAATGAATTTGACAGAACAAAAGTTTTAGTTCCACGATGCAATAATCATGGGGCCCAACTTACAAGTCTGCTCACCATCCTGAAAAGGAACACTCACAAAGTTCATCTTCTGGTTATGCTAACTTCTGATTTTCATAGCTAGCCAAACATCCGGTTACTTATATCATTAATAAACTTCCACGGGATCATACCCAAGTAAGTAAATGATTACCTATAGTCAATTAAATAATCTGTTTGATTCATGAATCACTCTTCTCATTTAAACTCTGTACATTTCAACATGAAATAACTGACTACTTTAATTTAAATAATAGCATGAGTTGACATTTATAACATTAAGACATATGATATGATACCACCACCCAAAGAATAAAATATGAATTAAGGGAATTAGACTTGTAAAGCCAGATGACCAAAAGCAAGTAAAGTAGAACCGTTGGACAGGCTTTATTTTGGAAAGTACGCTCCCGGGCGAAACCCCCCCCCCCATCACCAAGCTTGAGCGGGAGGGATGGTGCCTGCGTCTCAGTGGCACAGAAAATTTAGAGGGCCCGCCCAGAAAAGGAAGACTTAAGGCAGGAAGGGAAGGGCCTGCGGTAGGAAGAGGAGGTGATCTAGAGTCCTGTGTCCTCTGAGATTGGTCAGGGGATCCTGCTGAGGTCAGAGTCCTTCCAGGATGAGCCAGGAAGAATGGCAGCACCCATACTGGATGTTCCATTTCCTCTGCGCATGCAGCTTGTGGCGGCCATGTTGGTGCGTTCAGCGCATGCACGCTGTTTGCTGCTTCAGCCTGCCTCAGCAGAGGCAGCAATGTTTGTGCGTTCTGCATTTGCCTCGCTAACCTAACAATACTGTTATAAGATCATTACCTTTCTGAAATATGAGATGTGAGATATGGAGGATGAAAAGGAAGAAGGAGAAGAAAAACATCACTTGTTAAGGATGGAGACTAAAGAGGTCCAATTTTAATGCTACTCAAACTTTGAAAATTTAAGGATACATACATATTGATAATTTTTTGCTCTGACATAATCACTGAGTTATAAAGTATTTTATATGAAAAAGCAGAAAAAAGAAAATAATTAGCTCAAAAATTGACAGAAGAGAGCAAACAACAAAAGAGAAACAAATAGAAAATGGTATATAATAATTACCTTAATTCTCAAAGACTAAACATTCAAATTAAAAGGTAGACACTAAAATGGAAAAGTATAACCACACTATGTGCCGTGACATTGAACTAAACTTTAATAAATAGACAATATGGACATAAAATATATGCCAGTAAGAGGAATAAAAATATTACATATTTTGCACATAGGTTTAAAATTATTTTTGGTCATGTGATGTTGGATAGATAATAGATGGTCACAACATTAACAAAATTACATACCTATTTAGTACAGCAAATAAAGTCCCTTCTGTTTCTCCTGATGATATTTTTCCCAGTCTCTTAACTACAGGAGTGCTCAATACTTTACGCCAAGTGGGTTTTGAGACCTATAACAATGTCAGTGTCTTTGGTTGAGTATGCTGGGAAAATTGTCCCAGTGATTACGCTTCTATGAGAACCCACTCCAGAAGCCAACTTCATGCCAGAGATCTGTGGTGATTCATCTGTGGTTACTGATTATTAGTGATTTCAGGACTGGGACATTTACAGCACTTGGCCAAGAGACCCCAGAAAAGTGAGCTTAAAGATGCTCACCAAGATTAAGATTTCTGGCATTTATCATGTTCCCATCTGTAGGAGCACTCTCCATACCTTCAACCCCTCCCTTCCCTCTTTCCCCATTCTATGCTGATGGACCTCGAACCTGACAGAGCGGTAGTAACTTTGGGCCCTGATTGGTCCGAGGACCATACATAAGCTGTTGTACTTTCTGGAATAAACGGGCTCTGCATCTCGCAACAGTGGAATACTCTTACCAGCCCCCAGAGTCCGGGTGAATTGGCTCCGTGACCGACCACCCCATATCTCCTCCCGTGGGACCCCACTTCATCCTCCCTGAGGACCTCTTTTTATCCCCTGAGACCCCAACTCATCAGCAGACCCACGCAAAGCACAACATAAAACAACAACCATCAACACCATCAAAGCTTACAGGAACTACTGCATAGAAATATTAAACATCACGATTGTGGGAAAAAAAGCAAGAAATAGAAAAAAGAAGGAATACAAGATGTATATATACAGTAGATTGAAAATATAAAGTAGATAAGCATCAAAAATAAATAGAACTGGGGCTGAGGCTGTAGCTCAGTGATAGAGCGTTTGCCTAGCATGCGTGAGGCACTGGGTTCGAGCCTCAGCACCACATATAAATAATAAATGAATAAAAAAAAATCTATCAACAACTAACCCTTATGCCGCCTTTGGAGAAATGTCTAAACACATAGTCATTTAAAAAAAAATAAAATAAAATAAAATAAATAAATAAATAAATAAATACATAGAACCAATGTCACAACCATCAAAGGAAACTGTTGAAAGCAAAAATCAATGCAAAAGTATCACCTAAAAAATAATTCTTTGTTTTTTTGGTGGTATCATGCGCTATTGACAGCATATCTTGTTTCCTTACTCTTTCCACAAACAAGTATATATTCAGTTGGTAACAATAACGTTTTCTAGCTTCTGCAGAATCTTTTTTGTGGAATCTCTCCAACTGAAGAAATGTTATCACATGCATGGAAAATAAAATATTTTATGTCTTTTATTTTTTCTGGCTTGAAGTCTGGTGTCAGAAAAAATCATGGTTCTCACTTTATGTATGTTGTACATTTAGATGTCATTTTCCTATGAAGAGCATATAATTTTATCACAGTGATAGAGGCTGAAATTCAGTCACAAACGTCCCATTGGTACCCGCTGTCTGCTAAGTCTTATTCTTGAAATCAGTGGGGAAAGAAGGGAAACATTATCTAGAGTTATAAAACACCAATCATACTTTTTTCAACTGATGTCCAGTTCCACCTCCCTAGGAGTGGAGATGGAGGGTGCTTTGTCTCTGCTATTAGGAGTAAGAGATTTAAAATCACTTATCATTTCCAAATTCTACTGTACTGAAAGAGCTGAAATGATGCTGTATTCTATGGCTAAGAAAAGGAAATGAGGATGAAACTTGAGGAAACATTCTCCTGAAATGGTAAAGGTGAGCAGAGTGCAGGCATGGAAAATAATCTCATCACAGAAAAAATAACCTACTGATATAGAAACAAAACAATAAAAAGTAGAGAAGTCAATGGAAGCTAGAAATTCAAACTTCATGCTTGGAGTGGTTCTCTCCATAAAGAACAATGGAGAAGAGTTGACATAGAGAAATCCTAAATTATCAAAGTTTTCAAAAAGAATCATTTTTAAATTTTATAGATGATATTTGTTTTTAATTCTTTTTGTAAGGTTTATTAATGAACTAAGATATTTTATTTAGGGACTCCCATGGTGTCAGAGAGAATATCATACTTTGAATACAGGAATCTTAGTTTCTTTACGTTAGAATTGCCAGTCTTCAGAAAAATTACCCCACAATCACTGTCCACTGCTACAAAACAAATGAGTACCCCTTGAAGATGAGAAAATAAGCTGAGCATGTTCAGATGTTGTCATCAAGAGCCATCATTTGCTAAAAGGTTCTATCCACAAAAATGATAGAAAATAAAATAAGTAAGAATTTCAGTAGAATATTAATGTGAATATTTTCCTTTAGTTCAAAATAGACAATGAGGATCCTCTCTTCTAGGACATGTGTGTGCCTGACTATATTTGGTCAAAAAAAAATAGCGGTTGAAAATTTTTCCATGGAGAGACATTAGAAAAATCTAATGTGTTATAGAGCAAATGTTTTGAAAACACACCAAATTAAGTGTAAAATTGGGCAGTCAGCCAGCAATTTATGTGTAACAAGGGAGATGAGATATTCCCACTGGAAAGAAGTGAGTATTTCTGCTATGAAGAGCACTAAACATTTCAAAAGCAAGTGGGGTTCATCTTTAAAAGTGATATAGATCTCAATCTGTTTAAATATTTGCAAAGTATAAAACAATTCAATGAGAAGGAATTAACCTTGGCAAAACTGATGAGGTAAAGTGCTAATATGTTGGTATTCTATCTTCCAGGAATATTAATTTGAGGACCATAATTGAATAAGTAATACCAAACACTGAAATCATGAATATACCTTGGTTTTAAAATGAATCCCCTATTTGTCCCTGTAGTTAGTTTACTTTCTGAGTTAAATATTTAAATTAATGTTTCAAGAATCTGATATATATAAAGTCCTAATTTATTTGTTAATAATTATGTTAGAATTTTTATTTTAAAAATATGAAAACTAAAATCAAAGAATGTAGCATTAAATATAATGATTAAATATGTTATTCAATGTTGATAATAAAAGAAATGTTGCTATTAAAAATAAAATCCTTCCTGTAAAAATCCATTTCCTTAAGAAATTTCAGTCTAGTATGGAAAACATAAAGCAATTATTTCTTTCAAATTGTAAATTCCTGCAATTTATAAGCAACAATTATAATGTTGTAATTGTTGTAATTGTAATGTACTTGACCCATGTTATTGTAATTGTAATGTATTTGACCCATGTCCTATCATTGTTTATGTGATTTCAATCAAATAAGACTATAAACATGATAAGAGTTGGGAACAATATATAAGTAGATTTGCTAAACTTTCTATATGTTGTTTGATGTGGTCCATGGAAATATTTAATTTGGACTTAATAGAGAGAAACATAGCAAAATATTGTAGGGTTAAAAATGAATAAAACTCCAATGGATTGGTTTTTTTAGCAAAACCATCTATATTTACGCAACAAATAAGAATGCAATTATTTTCATTGAAGATTCAGGTTTATGCTTCTATATTCTCACTGTATTTTTAATTACCTCTTTTACTTCATGGGAAATAACTGATTCTCATGGTAGTTTGTACTTTTAACTTAATTCAAAATCACATGTTGAGAAACAGTAGAGCAGATTCTTGCCTATATTCTTCAGAAAAAAAAATGGATCACACAATGTAATGTTAAGGGCAGAAAAATTTGTGAATATGTGAATGAGAGTACCAAGGACCAATAAGTGAATGTGTTATCAGATATCATTGGGCAGAGTGCGGTATGGGCTAGACTGATTGCAAGAGGTTTTGAGGAAGCCAATTACCCTGGCAGCTAATTGAGTTGGGATTTGCAATTTGCTTTAGGTACTCTTGATGTTTTTGTCCTCACAGCTGTGTGTATGTAGAGTGCCTATCTGCTTCACAAACATTCCCATATACCGGTGCACTAATTATCTTTCTCCTGAAGGTAAAGACAAGGGAGGAATTATGATAGGTGCAGGTAATTTGAATTGTCTTAGGTGAGTAAAATGGCAAATACTAATTTTTACTTTATAGATCTAAAAGCCTTTGAAAAAAATAAGAGAGAATGAAGAGATTTTTTTTGTTTGTTTCTTTGTTTTTTTCTTTTTCCTTTTTTTTTTTTTTAAGGAAACAATGTGAAAATAAGACAGGAAGAAGAAAATATTTCAAGCTGACAAAAACACAGAAATGTTCAAAAGTCAATCTTAATTTAAAACAATAAGGTCCCTGATTAAGATGACATTTTATTTTCAGGAGTATCAGAAAATAGTCAATACAAAATATAACAGGGCTAGATGCAGTGATGCATGCGGGAGGCTAAGGCAGGAGGATCACAAGTTCAATGTCAGCCTCAGCCACTTTAATGATGCTGTGTCAAAGTAAAAATAAAAAATAAAAAGGACTTGGGATATACCTCAGTGGTAACAGGCATGGCACATAATCAACTTGATAAATGGTGTTATGGTTTGGATATGTGGTATCCCCACAAGCTCTTGTGTTAATGCAGGGATGTTAGGAAGCGAAATGATTGGACTGTGAGAGTCATAACATGATCAGGCCATGCCAGTTTGATAGGACTAAGTGAGTGATAATTGTAGGAACCTGGGGAATGACTAGAGGAGATGAGTCACTGGGGGCTTGTCCTGGAAGGGTCCAGCTTCCCTCTGACCCTTTCCCTCTCCCTCTCTCTGCTTGGTGTCTGCCATGAATGAGGCAGGAATCTTTTCCCAAGCCTTTCCATCATGATGTTTTGCCTCATCTTAGCCCAGAGCAATGGACTGTGCCCACCCTGGACTAAACCTCTAGAATAATGAGCCAAAATGAACTTTTCCTCCTAAAAGTTGTTATGCTGAGTATTTTGATCATAGTGACACAAATCTGACCAATACAAATGGTAATAGAAACCTTGAAGAATTATCATATTTGTTTCTCCCAAAGAACCAGTAAAGTACATAAAAAATCACCTAGTTAAAAAAATAAGTTCTACACAGCTAATTACTTTTGAAATATCAGATCAAGGGTATATAGGGCGTGGTGTTGCACACCTGTAATCCCAGTAACTTGGGAGGCTGAGGCAGGGAGGATGGTGAATTCAAAGCCATTCTCAGCAAAATGTAAGGTGCTAAGCAACTCAATGTCTCTAAATAAAATACAAAATATGGCTGGAAATGTTGTTCAGCAGTAGAGTGACCCTCAGTTTAAATCTCTGATTCAAAAAAAAAAAAGTGTATATAGAAAAAAAAATAGATTTAGAATCCCAAATCTGTGAAAAGCTGGAAAAATTATGTGACCTTTTAAATTTTATTTTCTTCAGATGTAATGAAAAGTAGGGATATAAATAAGTTGTTTTAAATCAGAAAGCAATATGTATATGATTAACAAGCAATTCGCTTGCTGGTATTAATGTAATTTAATAGTAATAATATAATCTTGACAACATGATTGTGATGGTCTTTGATGAAGTGACATTTGAGATAAATCCTAAATACTTAGAACGGGTATTCACACAATGAACCTATAGTCAGAAAAAATAAAAAGAGACAGCCCTTAAGTTTCCATTCTTAGGAGATAGAACACAATATTGACAAAATACAAATGAGGAGGGGAATTTAGCAAATGAAGTTGAAAAGTTCCCAGACACCAAAGTATATACCAATTTTTAATCAATTAAAAGGAGTTTAAATCTTATTTCAAGTACAAGGAGAATCTACTTCTAACAGAGATGTCTAATGATGGATTTACATCTTTTAAATATTCACCTGCTGTTCTGTGAGGAATGAATTGCTGTGGGGTCAGGCTGCTAGGGTAATTTCAGAAGTGAGAAAGTAGATATAACTAAGAACCAAGAATGGAGTTGAGGAAAAACAACATATCTGAAAATTTTCAAGAACGGATGGGTATGTTCTAGCTAGCTCAGGTTTATGCAACTCTGGAAAGCTTGAAGTACAGCCCCAGAAGGAGTCACCTGCTACAAATTAAAGCCACTATAACCCCACTCCCCAAAGCTTTAGTGCCAGTACAGCCATGAAGACTGACAGAATTCATGTGACAGGAATAGATCACTGTGAATGTTCCTCTGAGAAAGGCTGGATTGTATTAGAATGACCAGATGAAGATCTTTCAGAGGAAACTCCAATGGAGAAGTTCATCTGAATGGATCTGAAAGACAACAAAAACCAGAAAGCTTATTTAGTTAAATGCAGGAAGGAGGATTGTTTAAGGAGAATAATCTAAATTTGTATCAATTGCTTCTTACCTCCAATTCAAGAAAATAAGATGGGATAAGCAGTTAATAAGGATGGCAGATGGTGTGCATTGCATGAGGTACATCTTAGGACAGAAAATACTACTTACCCAGAATGTAATAAAAGGTGATAGAACATAGAATGCAATACTAAGGAAGTTTGATAGTATCTTTAAAAGTTATTTGTATTTTTCCTCTTTAGAGCATGCAAAATAAGCTGTGAGAACAAAGATATATGTATTCTTCTTGAGTAAGTTTATCTCAGATGGCTGGTCCATGGTCTGGAGAAGGAAAAAGTGACTTTGCTTTTTTATTAAGGATCAGCTTTTGTGATGGAAGAAATGTCAGAGGAAAGTAGTCGTAACAGGGTAGAAATCTAGAAGTGGTTGTAAAGAGATAGTTGAATGTTTAACGTTGGATTCTATCTAACCTGATAAAGTAATAATTATGAATGTATTTGAGTAATATAAAATTTGTTGAATTAAGTGAATTGTATGTCTTGAAGTTATTGATTAATAACAATGAGACACATTTATTACCATATGGAAGATGGTGATTAGAAAGTTACTGCAAAAGAATGCCTGATCTCAGAACTTGCTATGTTTAGTCAAGGAGTGGGTAGAGTGCCATAGTGTGGAGGAAAATACAAAACCTACTCCATCTATGAAAATTAATGGAAAAATGAAATCCTGTTGGAATATAATACTGTAAGAGGTTAAGATTATGCATATGAGTGAAAGGAAAACAAAACAAACATACAAAAACTAAAGACTTCCCAGATATATTTGAAACTTAAGGGATAAATAGTATTTGGAAAGATAAAGAATTTTTTTCTAAATACAGAAGTTGGACAAATCCTTGGGTTAAAAACGAAAAGATGAAAAAGGGAGGCTAGAGAAGAATTTTACAATTTGGAAAACAACACTCATGTTTGTTATCTTTTCTGGTATTATACACTGAATAAAAACGTAAAGCTCTATGGATCTTATTATATGCTATAATTAGAAGGTCAGTCTAACATTATCAGTTCTTATTTAAAACATTTTATTCATCACATTAATTTTCATTTTTACCTATATGCATTTATTACACTTGATTTCACATCAGATCTCCCAGAATCACAGAATGTAGACTTCAGAAAGAAACTAAGAAATTATAAAGATCCAAACTCACATACTAATCCAATTTGAAATGAAGCAAATGCAGTCAAGAACTCTAAATTCACAGAAAGAAAATGTGAAAATCACAGAAACTAATCTTACTTCAGTGGAGGATTTTGTACTCTTGGGCTTTTCTGATATTCCCGAATTACATTGGTTTCTCTTTGGAACATTCTCAGTCATCTATTTAATCATCCTGCTGGGGAATGGCATCATCATTCTAATAACAAGGGTGGAGTCAAGTCTGCAGACTCCCATGTACTTTTTTATCAGTAATTTTTCTTTCCTGGAAATCTGTTATGTGTCTGTCACACTTCCCAGAATGCTTATGGATCTTTGGACTCAGAAGGGAAATATTTCTTTTTTGGCCTGTGCTGCACAAATGTGCTTTTTTCTCATACTGGGGGCCACAGAATGTTTCCTTCTTGCAGTAATGGCCTATGACCGCTATGTGGCCATTTGTAATCCCCTGCACTACCCTCTTCTCATGAGCCACAAGGTCTGTGTCCGGCTGGTAGTTGGTTCCTGGGTCATTGGAATTCCAGTCCAGGTAGGGCAGACCTGCCAGATTTTCTCTCTGCCCTTCTGTGATTCTAACCAAATCAACCACTTCTTCTGTGATATTCCCCCAATGCTCAAGCTGGCCTGTGGGGACATCTTTGTGAATGAGATGGTGGTTTATGTATTTGCTGTACTATTTGTCACTGTTCCCTTTATGTTGATCCTTGGGTCCTACAGCAGAATTATCTCAACCATTCTGAAGCTGCCATCAAACACTGGAAGGACCAAAGCCTTTTCCACTTGTTCTTCCCACCTTATAGTTGTGATTTTATTCTATGGATCAGCCAGTATTACCTATTTAAACAGCACATCCAATCAGTATGAAGGAACAGACAAGCTGCTCTCTCTTTTCTACACCATTTTGACTCCAACGTTCAATCCAGTGATATACAGTCTACGCAATAAAGATGTTACAGAGGCATTAAGAAAATTTCTTCTCAAATTGCTAACATTGTAAACAATTAACATAAGTTGTTAATACCTTATATGACTAATTTCATACAGACTTAATTTGAAATTAATTCAATATTGCCCTAATTTATAAACTAATAATGTAATTCCTCTTTAATGAGCCTTATTTCCACAGTTATGACATTTGTGTTAATTAATTACCAATGTTATACTTTTAAAATGTTTTTTCACCTCACTGTAAACTTGTAAATAAAAACATGTGACTAAATAAGATGATAATATATATAGTATTTATACTTTTAAAATGTTTACTTTTATAATGTTATAGTTTTAAAATGTTTTCTCACCTCACTGTAAACTAGTAAATAAAAGCATGTGACTAAATAAGATGATAATATATGTAGTATTTTCTAAGTTGATGGCTTCCACACTCTACATTAATGTCCACTATTAAAACAAAATATGAAACATCCTATAGATAGTAGTAAACAATAACCTCATACAAATAAGTGTATGTATAAAGATACAAACAAGAATGACTAACAGTTGTAGTTTATAATATAATGTTTATTGCAGTACTATTTTCTTAAAAATGTCAAAAAATGGATGTTTATATTGAGAAATATTTTAATAAATATGATACATATATATTTAAGACATTTAGGTGATTGTGCAATTAAGTGATCCTATTACACATATATAGTAATGACCTCAAACATTGTTGCTCCTTGCACCCATGTCTTCTTTTTCTTTTTTTTCCCACACACTGACTCTTAGTTTAGCTATGTGATTTAGCTTTGGCCAAGGTAACTAACAAATATGAACAGCACATGAGCATTAGGACTTAATTTCTCCAACAAAAGAAGCCTTTTCACTTCCACATCTAGAAGCCCAGACATGACTACAAGACAATGAGAAATCACATAAAAAGAGGCTGCATCTAATATTTGAACCATACATTGAAGAAATCTAACTTAAATAGACTTACAATGTGCTATTCTGAATTTTTACTATATTCATAAGTATCTACTAGTTCTTTAAACTCTATAATAGCTCTCAAAATTCATTCATCTTTGCCTGCATGGAGAAGTATAATTTAGCTGTATTTTAGAGAGGCCTACCAATAGCAGATTGCTAATCTATTTATATCTGAAAATATATGTATAAAATAAACTCTGATAAATGCCTCCATCTTGAGGAAAGAGAGATTTATTCAGCTTTGGAAAGGAAGGACAAGAAAGAAAAGATGCCATTTTTCACAACATGGATGAAACTGATAGATATCATCCTAAGTATAAAAAGCCAGAAGCTGAAAGACAAATATTGCCTGACCACACTTTGGAATCAGAAATAGTAAAAGTCCCATAAACAGAGTAGAATTGTGGGCATCAGTAGCTGGGGGAGGCGGAAATGAGAACATACTAGTCCAGGGGCACTGTTTTACTTATGCAGGACAAACTCTTTCTGGACTTGTGCAGCATGTTGGTCTACAGTTATCAATACTATATGCTCAAAATCTGCTAGAGGGTAGATCATAAGTGAATCAACACACACAGAAGCACACGTTCACACACACACATGCACATACACTAAATGGCAACTATATGGGGTGATGGTTATGATGTTTGGCTTGGTTGTGGTAAATGTTTCAGAATACATATGTATGTGAAACTATAAGCTCTATGATTTAAATATATTTAACTTTCAATTGCCAATCCTTCAAAAAATATAAAGAAAAATAAAAGCAAGGGTTTAATAACAACCAAAAAATAATGGTATGCTGAATTGAGGTTTAGATCATTGATGCAAGGGAAATACAGGGCAATAACAATGAAATCAGGAAGTGGTACTATTATATATATATATATATATAGAGAGAGAGAGAGAGAGAGAGAGAAGGGTGGGGGGAGGGGGAGAGAGAGCATTGTGAAGGGGTTATGTGAGCTATGAAGAATGAAGTGGTACAAGGAAAATAAAACTGCAGTCATAAGGAAGGAATTTTAGTATGGCATAATTCTAGTTCTAGGTAAATTTACTGAAATTTTAATAAAAGTGGTGGTGTTAAAGGCAAAAAAGAGATAAAATACACATTATAAATTGATTATTTTAATAACACATTAATAGCAGTGAAAAAACCATGGATTTCACAAAAAATGTTTTACTAGAAGTTTTGTTGAATATATAAAAGAGAAAAAACAAAAGAGGGAAAAAGGAAAACATATACACAATAAATTGTATGATAAATACATTTCATTTACCTGTGCTATTTATTTTTCTTCTTCTCTAATTTGAGATGGCTTTCATTAGAGCCTATTCACAGTCCTCAAATTTATACTATACATTTTCTTTAGGTAACTTTTTCTGCAAGGAACATGTAATTAAATCACATTCACTTTGGTTAAAACTCAAGAGGTATGACAAATCTGTTGCTCGTAACTGAGAATTAGTATCACCTCATGGCTAAGGAAAAATGCTGGGAGGGTAATTATCCTGATATAATGAAGACAAGAGGGGAAAAAGCATGGAAAACACCTCCATTGTAGTAACAATAGCAAATGGATATGGAAACACAAAGCTACTCTCTTCTTTCCAAGATCTCCCATCTTGTCTGAGATAACATCATAATTTTTTAATTTTTATTTTTTAATTTATTGTTACTCACAATCAAACAATATAGAGGTACTCTACCACTGAGCCACATCATTCCCCATCATTTTTCATATTTTATTTTGAGACGTGGCTTTGCTAAGTTACTTAGGGCCTCCCTAAGCTGATTTGGCTAGTCTTGAACTTGTGATCCTCCTGCCTCGGGTTCCCAATTTGCTGGGATTACAGGTGTGAGCCAAAACATAGTTTGGACACAATCATACTAGTTTCTATGAGACAGAAGTGCCTTTGTCTTCATTATGTTCACCTCTCAACAACAAAGGCCTACTTGCACAAATGAAGGACCCCTAGAGACGAGAAGATGTGAATCAAGCATGTTCACGGGATATTACCAAGAGGCACAATTTGATGAAAAGTTCTATTCAGAATTATAGAAAATAAAAACAAGACAAATGACCAAGAGATATTTGAACATTTTTCTGAAGACAATATGGGACAACTGCCTGTTTTAGGGGAAAAATCGAGAACATGAAATTGTAGAGGGACAACAGGAAAGTGTGGTCTATCTAACAGAATTGTTGGAACAACACAGTCAACTAAATACAGAGAAAAGCACTTAACTAGCAATTTAGGTGTGAAGAGGGAGAAGAAATATTCCTACTGGGAAGAATTGACTATCTTATCTATAGAGGCAGTTGCTGTTTCAAAAGCAAATTGGCTCTTACTTATTTCTTTTTAAATTATTTATTTATTTATTCATTCATTCTACTTAGGTATACATGATAGCAGAATGCAGTTTGATTAATCGTACAAAATCGGCTCTTATTTAAAAGCAGCACAGACATTTCACAATTTGAATAGTGAATGTGTTGAAAACCTATACCAGTAAGACAAAACCAATTTCACACTGAAAAAGTATATATGAATGATAAGCATTTGATATTTTACTTAAATGTAGAATTATTATTTAAAAGAAGTATCAAGATTCAATTAAATAATATCAAGCATCATTTGCAATAGGGAAGATATCTTGATCAGAAAATGTGTTGTTATTTAAAACAGTACCATAGATTTGATTCTTTGAATTAAAAAGTTAACTAATGTGCCTCAAACATTTGAAATATGTAACTTCCTAACCAATTTGTCTGTTAAGGCTTATATCAAAATGATGCATTAAGTGAAATAAACTATTTTGAAAACTAAAAGTAGAGAATGACATTTATTCATTTTAAATCATACTGATAACAAAGATGTCATTCGGAAGAGAAATATGAGATAAAGGGAAGGGAGGAGGGATGGCAATAGAAACAGTAGAATGAATTTGACATATCTTTTCTAACTGCATATATGAATATATAATAAATGTAACTCCACATCATGTACAACCACAATAATGGTACCCTAATTGGAACAAATCATACTTATTCTATGTATGTATAATATTTCAAAGTATACTCCACTGTCATGTAAACAAAATAAAAATAAAAAACAGAAATATGAGGAGTTGCCTTTTATTATGGCATCTCCTCATGTTGGGCAAAACAAAGTGTTTATTTCTTTCAAATTATGAGCTCCTGGAAAACAGTATTTCATTCAAGTTTTTGGATCATGTTCAGTTACTTATATATTTATGTTATACTTCATCAAGTAAGTCCATACATCTGCCAGCATTTGACACATACTTTACTACATTTACTCAAGTTTTTATGTATTACTTTGATTTTTAAATAGACACATTGCATTTTGTGTTAAAATAGAGCAATACCTTTAAATATTATTAGTAGTAAAATAGCTAAATTATAGAATATTGTACTTTTGGCAATGGAATCTATTTTAATTCAGTAAGTAAGCATGAGAATGACTAGAACTATATGTCATTGAATTTTGCAGATTTGGTTTGTACACTGCCATTGTGCCTTTAATTATTCTCCTTGATTTCACGGAAAAGAACCAATTATTATGATAAATTCTTTAAATGCAGCTGTCAATCATACATGGAATATGTCAGAGCAGAGCCTAATTTTGTGTTGTATATAGATTGAAATATAGAAGGTGAAGTCAAGGAAGACATTGTAGAGAAGAGGTACACATCATCAGATAGCAGCTCACAGAGTTTATTCATATTAGATTTCTTTGATATCATGATCAAAATTGATCAGACAAACTGTCATGGAAATTGGTCAATCTAATACATGAGTTGGGATTTGAATTCATTCTAAGTACCATTGACATGTTTGCCCCCAGAACAATACTTAAAATACTGATGCTCTTTTTCACATTCTTATGTATCAACATACATATTATTTTTTCTTTGTATAGACAAGGGTAATAGAGGATGACAGGGTAAGTAAATTGGCTTATTTTAGGAATGTTGAATGGAATATGTCAACTTCTAATTAATGGGTATTATTTCTCAGCTCAGTATTTCTTTTATGGCATGATTGTTTGAGACTTTTATTTACTGAGTAAAACAAAATTTCTTGATGAAATATACAGATAAGAAGAAGAAGATGGCATTTCCCAGGAGATTATGTGAAGGCAAGCAAGGAAGATGGATATACATTGGACTACATAAAGTAGGAAATGTTCAGAAATTAAATCTATCAATTTAATGTAATAAGCAACTTATGTATTTCCATATTTTCCTGTTTTAAGCACTTTAATAAAATAATCTTAATGTAAAATATAGTAAGAGTGTGGTGTACAAACCATAACCACTTAATAAATGATAGCTGATGTCTACCACTTAGTAAATGGTAGCGAATATTTACTGGTTCTTTAGGAGAAAGAGATATGACAGTTCATGACAGATATAACAGAATTATCTCTCTCTTTAAAAAATAATGGATGAACAAAACTTAATTGTTTTATTCTATGTCAAATCAAGGGATATGAAAGATTAATAATATAAAGTTGAAATTCAGAATATACACAACCCTGGAAAAATTATGTAAATAGTTTGAATTTCAGTTATATCATGCACAAGAAAAATAGGCATTAAACAGGTAATTATCAAATAAAAACAAACATGGTCCTGGGGATATAGTTCAGTTATTAGAGTGCTTGCCTGGGTTCAATCCCCAGCACCAAAAAAAAAAAAAAAAAAAAGATTAAGGAAGGACTTTTCTACTTATATCAATTATTTAATTCAGTGGTGTACAAATATCCTCTGCAATGAACAGTACAATTAAAATGATGAGATTTACATCTTTTAAAAGTTCTTCCTGGTTTTTATGTATAGAATTACTTATAGTGAGGCAAAGTTATTAGAATAATACTGGGAATGAAAAGTTAGACTTAACCAAAGAGTTAGATTAGATTTAACTCATAATGTATATAAAGATGAGGAAGAACAGCATATTAAGAAGATTTGGGAAAAGTGTAGGTGTACTTCAATCAGTCTGGATTTGTGCGAATCCTGGAGATCTTGTTCCAGAAGCAAGCAACCCTGTAAATCAACTCCACTCTCAACTGAACCCACTCAGCACAAAAGCAGTCTTACAAGAAGTTAGGAGTGGTTCATAAAATTCATGTAAGTGCTAACAGAGAGGATTGGCTAGAAAGGGATAGATTGTTATAGAATAGCTAGTTATGATTCCTTTGGGAAAAGCTTCTATGAGAAACTTCATCCCAATAAATTAGAAAGACAAACAAAATGAACCTTATTTATAGAAATGTAGAAATGAATTTTAGTTAATGAGAATATAATTGAAATTTGTGTCAACTATTTCTGACCTCCTGATTCAAATAAGCAGAATCAGTAAATAGAAATGGCAGGTGGTGTGAAATGGTTGTGCATAGATATTTGGGAAGAGATGTCAGTCCTCCAAAGGTGTTAAAACCTGGAATGGTGATAATAGAGAGCATAGTAAGGAAGGTTGATAGTAAGAAAAATAGGAGAAAACTTTCAAAGAGCTTTGAATTACCACTGAATTCCAAATTAGCATTTGACAAATCAGAAAAATATAAAAGAATATACATATGAATATCAGATACCATATAAGTGGCATGCCTAGAAACTGAACACATAACTCTTTTACAGTACCAGATATATCACATATATATGTATGTACTTATTTATATGATAGCTATATATCTGTTCATGTGTTTTGAAAATAATAAATAAATATATGAAAGCTAAAACTATAACAAAGCTTCAAAAACACAAATGCTGGATATATTGAAATAATGCATTTAGTAGGGCTGTTTATATAAAATGACAAATTAAAATAAGAAATAAATATACTCAAACATAATGATAATAAAATAGGTATATTAATTTTTATGAGAAAGTCCAATGTCAATCCAACTAAGAAAAAGCATATATATATATATTTCCAAATAATGAGTCAAATGAATATTTAATATTTTATTAAGCCTAAAAGAAAATAAATACATTTGCATTACTTTCTCTAGTTTGATTTTTTGAAAACCTTTCTAAGACTCAACACACTATACTTGCATAAGGCAGTTATTTAAATGAAGTGAATATAGTGCAGTGAGCAAAAATAATTCAGGCAAGCATTGTACATTTGAGAGACAATGTGCTACAAGAAATTCCTGGGGTCAGATTTTTTCCCATTACACACAGCTTCACTCTTGCTTGAAATCAAGCCAGGTGCAAAGAGCCATGGCTTCTAGAGAGTTTAGAGCTTAAGGGTAATTGAGGTGCAGCATGATTTCTCTTGGTAATGTAAGGGAAATTCATCATCTAATAGTTACCGTGATTCAAAAGTCTAGCCCAGCATATGGCTAGTGTCTATGTTTAGAGTTTCCAATAAGAAATCGCAAAATCCATGTAATATGTTCTCTTCAAACTCATCTAAGTGGAATCTCTGATTTTCTATCTAACTGCCAGAGAGGAATTTAAAGGGCTCATGTGATTGGATCCAAGCCACATGGAATATCTTCAGAGTCAATTCATTAGGGAACTTAATTCTGTCTAGAAAATCCTTTCTTGGCAACTCCTGGGTTAGTCTTTGAATAAATAACTGGGAGAAGGTATGTGTATACCAGGAAGCATACACCCTGGGGTGATTTTACAATTCTACCATGTCGACAAAATTAAATGCAAACTCGGGAGAAAAGAGGTAGGAAAAACAAAAGAAAGCCTGAGTGACGTATCAAAAACAGAGCATAAAACATTTTCATTGTTTTTTGGGTTTTGGTTTTTTTTGGTAGTGAAGATTGAACCCACAGGTACTTTACCACTGAGCTACATCTCTTATTTTTTTATTTTGAAATAATGTCTTACTAAGTTGCTGAGAGCTTTTCTGAATTGCTGAGGCTGGCCTGGAATACCCAATCCTGCAATTGAAGTGACCCACTCATAGTAAAGGCCTATTACTAATGTGTCTGGTTAGTAAAACTTAATTGAGAATCTTGGGGAACTAAGTAATACGGCGAGTTTTGTTGGAAGAGGGGAAAACACACGTATAATTACTAGAATTACAAGAAAAATGTTATGACAGAAACTGAAGTGATTTATTTAAATTATAATATTTTGGCATAGCATTGTTAACACTATAAATAATAGAACAATGTGCACAGTATTCCTAGAAAATGTAAATTCCACAACTACGTAAGTATTTACACATAGGCATAGGAACTCGAGATTATTAATAGTGTTGAACAAGTGTTGCAATAACTAACCAATGTTTATATGGCTCAATATTTTAAAATATACTAATCAATTTAAGAAAACATTAGTCCTCACATTGATCTCACTGTTATTTAGGTAAAACAATATAATTTATTATAATATTAATTTATGGTCAAAAATGCAATATTTTACTGGAAAAATGTTAAATATGACCTGAAAGAGAAGGGAGGGAGGATAGGAAAAGTAAAGACAGTGGAATGAATTTTACATAATTTTCCTATGTATATATATAAAAACTTCACAGTGAACCCCACCATCATGTACGTCCACAAGAATGGGGTCTTAACTAGAATAAGATATATACCTAGCTTATATAATTATATCAAAATAGATTGTATTTTCATGTATAAATAAAAGAACTGATAAATAAATGAATAAATAAATAAACAAGCCAGCCTTAGCTACTTAATAAGGCCCTAAAAAATATTAAAATAAATAAATAAAATAAAATAAATTAGGAACTGAGGAAAGCATAAGAAGAAGTTTGTGTTTGAACTATGTAAAATCAGAAAAGGAGAGAATGAGAGTGGAAAAAAAAAAAAAACCTGCATCAAATGGCCATTGGTTTCAACTTAGAATGTCGTATGGACATATGTACAGAAATCTCGCCAACACTTATTATTACTTGTATTCTTGATAATTGCCATTCTGACTGGTATGAGATGAAATCTTAGTTTTGATTTGCATTTCTCTAATTGCTACAGATGTTGAACATTTTTTTCATTTGTCTATTGACCAATTGAATACCTTCTTGTGAGAAGTATCTGGTCAGCTCCTTCGCCCATTTATTGGTTGAGTTGTTTGTTTTTTTGGTGTTAAGTTTTTGAGTTCTTTATATATCCTGGATATTAGTGCTCTATCAGATGTGTGTGTGGCAAAAATTTGTTCCCAGAATGTAGACTCTCTGTTGACTGTCTTGATTGTTTCTTTTGCTGAGAAGAAGCTTTTAGTTTGAATCCATCCCATTTATTTATTCTTGATTTTACTTCTTGCACTATAGGAGTCTTGTTAAGGAAGTAAGGTCTTAATCTGACATGATGAAGATTTGAGCCTACTTTGTTTTCTACTTTTTTAGGTGTAAGGTCTCTGGTCTAATTCCTAGAATACAAACAACAATAAATGTTGACAAGGATGTGGGGGAAAAGGCATGCTCATACATTGCTGGTGGGACTGCAAATTGGTACAATCAAACTGCAAAGCAGTATGGAGATTCCCTAGAAAACTTGACCCAGCTATCCCTCTCCTTGATATATACCAAAAGGACTTAAAAATAGCATAATACAGTGACATAGCCACTTCAATGTTTATAGCAGCTCAATTCACAATAGCTAAATTGTGGAACCAACCTAGATATGCTTTGACAGATGAATGGATAAAGAAATTGTGGTATATATACACAATGGAATATTACTCAGCAATACAAGAGAATAAAATTATGGCATTTGTAGGTAAATGCATGGAGTTGGAGAATATCATGCTAAGCTAAGTAACCCAATCCCAAAAAACCAAATGCCTAATGTTCTCTCTGATAAGTGGATGCTGATCCATAATGAGGGAGAGAACATGGGAAGAATGGAAAAACTTTGGTCAATGGGGAAAGACAGGGGAAGGGGCATGGGGGGAGTAAAGATGGTGGAATGAGATGGACATCATAGCCCTAGCTTCATGTATATATGATGTGATTCTACATCATGTACAATCAGAGAAATGAAAAGTTGTGCTCCATCTGTGTATGATGAATCAAAATGTATTCTACTATTGTGTATACCTAAGTAGAATAATTTTAAAAAATTAGTACAGAAATCTCAGTTATTTGATAAACTATTTTCTAAAAATGAAGAAAATAATTTGAAAATGAGCAATCTCTGCATAGTTGCTATCTTTTATATATTCAGATTTAAAGTGCTTATATTTGGCACGGACTAGAGATGTAATTTAAAATAGCATCTATGTTGATGATAAAAACATCAATTCTTTTACCTATTATAATGTTGGTTAAAAATAAATCACACTTAAAAAGTATGCATATTGTTTTAATCAGCTTTGTGTCACTATTACCAAAATACGCATTAAGAACAACTTAGAGGAAGAAAAATGTTTTTTTTTTCATTTTCTTTTTTCTGTGGGGGTCCATGATTTCATAGGACTCAGTCTACCAAGGGCTTATGCCATTGTTCTGGGCCCATGAGGAGTACTTCAAGTGGGAAGAGCCCAATCCAAGAAAGTTGCCCTACTCATGGAGAAATCAGAAAGTACAGAGAAAGAGAAGGAGGAAAGGCCACAGGGAAGATGTATCCTTCCAGGACACACCCCTCATAACCCACCTCCTCCAATCAAGGCCCACCTGCTCATAGTTCTCACCCAGTCCATTCAAACTAGAATGGGCTGATTATGTTACAGATCTCATAAGCTAATGATTTCATTTCTGCTCTAACAGGAGCTTTTGGGACACACCTCATACCTCAACCATAACAAGAATTTAATGATGAGCAAAGGCTAGCATTGTTATATTCCAAGTCTGATGTAGATGAGACTCAGGGGGAATATCAAGAAAGGCAAAGGGCCTCTAATGCACAACTTGGAACCTGAATATTCTCCAATAAACACCAGGGAGAGATCTCAGTGGTGTGCTGTCAAGAGCATTCTTGCTCTCTGACAAGACTTAGTGGGGCTGGAACCACTTGAATTCCACAAAGTGGCTGCTTGGAAAGAGCCAGAGACTCTGGAAGAACAAATGATGTTTTTATGGTTGTCAGAAGCATCAATTTACGTTATGTATATGTATATGTAACAAAAGAAATACATCCAAATTCAAGAAAGTAAATACAAATTGTTTTTTGTTGATATGAGTTTTCTGTTGACATCCTATATATTTACAACATACTACAAAACTCCAAGAATCAATCTTTTAAAAACATCTAAAACATAAAGATGTGTTAAGCCCAAAATATATATCCTGGGCTTGCAAATTTGGATTTCTTGATTCATTGTGATGGGTGAAAAGGAAAACAACTACGAAAAATATTGAGTATAAGTCTATATATTTGTAACATGTTTAGTGTTACTAATCCAGTACATAAATAACCAAATATTTGTAATAAGTTGCTTTAAATGATCAAAACATTGCTTTAATTTTTTTTGTATTTATTGACTTTCATGATCCAGAATATAAGATGATGTATTTATTTTCAGGGGTGCCAAATCTGTGATTTTTTTCTCTGAAAAATTTAGTTTTATGGAAGATAGTTTCTTATTAATAATGATAAAGATAATAATCATTTTCAAACATGGAGATTCTATCTTTCTAGTCATTTGATTTGTTTCTGTTCCAGAATGGTAATTATTTTTCTTAAAAAAAAATCATATCAGACCCAGAGCCTTACATGTGCCAAGCAAGCTATCTACCACTGAGCTATATTCTCAGCCTCTGTGAACATTCATTCAGTTAGCTTTATTTTTATTAGTGCTTTGCAGTTACATGTAACATCCGGGTTCATTTTGACATAAGTATACATGTGTGGAATATAATTTGCTCCAAGTCAGTATCTAATACTTACTCCTTCCCTGTGTTCATACCTTCATCTACTGGTCTTCCTCCTATTTATTTAGAGCATTTTTTAAATTTGTGCTTTATAAATATCCATAAAGGTAAAGTTTTCTCTGGTATATTCATATATGTACATAGCAAAGCTTGGTCAATTTCATTCCACTGTAACTTGCATTTCATGTCTTGCTTTCCATCTCCTCAATTCTCTTCCTCTACTCCACTGATATCCCTTCTATTTTCATGGAATTTTCCTACACCTTCTTTTTCCCCTTATTTTGGTCTAACTTCTGCATATGAGAGAAAATATTCAAGCTTTGACTTTCTGAGTCTGGCATATTTCACTTAAAATGATGTTCTCCATTTACCAGCAAATATCATAATTTCTTTTGTATTTAGGTCTGAGTAAAGAAAAAGTTTCAATGTCATTGTTAAAGTTAAGAATTATATAGAGATACTTTTCTTTTTAAAATCATATTGTGATGTCATATATTATGTAAGATGTTGTCTTATAGATATATAGATATATAAATAAATATATAATTTATTCTTGGGAGTCTTTTATTAAAACACTTCATTATATTCAAAGGAAATTTATATGTTAAAATTTCAATATTATTTCAGAATATTAAAAAGGGATGTTAAAAAGTTTAAGCCAACTCTCCAAGATTTTAAGTTGAGGAATTGAGAAGTGTCTGATAATTATGCTTTGTAATGAGTTTCATTTTCTTATTTTGAATACTAGATACTTTGTCTCATGTAGATTAATCAAAATGATAGTTTTAAAATGAGAATAACTTATGGTAGATTACAAGAGACTTGAATATATATACATATATGCATATAATTACAATCAAATCGATTCAACTTATGCATATGTAGAATTATAGACCATGACTATGAAGGATTGATCCCTTGTATACAAGATTGATGTAACTTTTCAAGATTAGTGAATATAAATCATCATATCAAAAAACTAAAAAAGAAAAAATTGTATGATTATATCAGTAGATGAAACACTGACTCAATTCAGAATATAGGACAGAGGTGTGGGAGGCAGAAATACATTTAATAACAGAAACAGCTAGAGAATCTTGGGAAAAATTTGTCAAATTTATTGATACTCAGAAGAAAGTATATGAGACAGGTAAGAAGAGTGTTTGATGTTTGCAGGAAAAATATTGAAAAATTTGAGAAAAAGAATATATCACAAATTTTAATAAGTTCCACAAATTGCAAAATAAATGTAAAAAATTTCAGTAACATATCGTCTAATCAAAATGCAAAAACCATTGGTTAAAAACACACAATCACCCAAAGAAAATGATAATAAATGGCAGAGAAACAAAAAATTTGATCAACTCAAGTTTTTCTTTAGAAACTCATTAAAAAGAGAAGGAGTTTACTAGAAATCAACTTGGCACAGGAGAGAAGGTGATCCCCAGGGTGAGCACAGCTATCCCTATTTAAAAGCAGATGAAGTTTGAAACCAGCAAAAGTGTTGCAAGCTTAGACTGACAGCAAAAGAAAAGCTTCAAGAGTTTGTAGCTTAAAGTCATATATCCTCTCATAGACACCTTCATGCAAATCTTTAAAGGTGAAGTATAATTTTGCTGCTAGACTATTGTATTTAAGGCTAGCTCTAAATTTGTGGATCAAGATTCAATCGACAAAAAAGAAAAACATGAAATTCTGAGATCTTTATCTGAAAGTAAGCTAATTACCTAATATAATTCATGTATCTTTTAACTTGTTTAATTCTGAAAGTAAATAAAATTTAAAAATGTCAAACACATTAAGGATATTGATAATAAAAATGGCTAATATTAATAGAAATATATGAACTTGAGAATAATGTCTAATCAGTTTTATTATCAATACATTAACAAAATATATGGATAGACTATGTAGACAGAATACAGTTTTAGCTGGATTAAGAAAATGAAAATACATAAATATTTGCTTTGGGAACCTGGGAACAAGGATTAAGAAAATTTAGTGGGCATTGGTGAGCGGGCCTGACTTCTTCGTGGGAAAGGTATTAATATGAACAATTTTCCCCTTTTTTTTTGTATTCCCATTCATATACTCTGGCCCTTTTTATGGCCTGACTAAATAAACCACAGTTGAGTTATTGAAAGTTCTGCTTTAGCAACATAGTGAAGGAAAATTAATACCTGAGGGTTGCATATGATTACAAAGAAATTACATGAAGGAGAACCTCATGTGGATATGGAGGGAAATAGAAAAAATAGTGTGAGGCGCTGCTCATATTTATTAAAATGGAGGTTAACTCATGTATTGGATACACTGGGTAGTAAGTGTTAACAGGAAAAGCAAATGAACAACATGCTGGGATTAATGCTGTTTGTATTTAGCACACATGACAGAAGATGTAGGCTGAGAATTGATAATACACCTGTTTATTTCTTTAGCTGCAAATATTTGATTTAGGGAAATTGACTCCCCTAAAAATAATAGGGAACAGCTAAAAATCATTTTGAATAAGAATGTACAAAAAGCTTTGAATGAAAGAAAATGGAACATTACTGCTGATAAAGACAATATTATGCTCAAACAATAGAAAATGAATGTAATTCTGCTCTTAAGGATGAAATTATATTTCTCCATGTAGCTCTATATAGTAATATACACTTCTCAATAGCCTTGATGTCATTGCAGCAATATCTAAACAGATACATCAGATTTTGTTTGTTGAATTGATATTATCTGCACATCTGGCCATTCTGAAGTTTGAAACCTCATCTCATAAGAACAGAGCAAGGTAGTGGTGGAAAGAATTTAAGTGATAAGTACTATTTCTTCATGCACCTAAACCAAGTGACAAAAAACAACAATGTAGTTCAAAATGTGAATGAATTAACTACACTGAATTTATTGTATCTACAGATGGAGAGAAAATTAGAGCAGAAAAAACAAATACAACTATAATAATGGAATTCATTCTTTTGGGGTTTTCTGATATTCCCCAGCTCCAGTGGTTTCTTTTTGGGATATTTCTTTTTCTGTATTTGACTATTCTGATTTGCAATAGCATTATTATACTAATCACAAACACTGACCCTGCTCTTAATACACCCATGTATTTCTTCCTTAGCAATTTTTCCTTCGTGGAAATCTGTTATGTAACAGCCACTATACCAAGAATGCTGATGGACCTTTGTACACAAAAAGGAAACATTTCTTTGTATGCCTGTGCTATACAAATATATTTCATCCTCTTGCTTGGAGGTACTGAGTGCCTCCTCCTGACAGCAATGGCCTATGACCGCTATGTGGCCATTTGTAACCCTCTGCACTACCCTCTAGTCATGAGCCACAGGTTTTGCACACAACTGGTGGCCACCTCCTGGATCAGTGTAGTTCCAGATGTTATTGGACTAACGTACCAGACTTTCTCTTTGCCGTTTTGTGGGTCTAACAGAATCAATCACTTCTTCTGTGACATCCCTCCAGTCCTCAAGCTTGCTTGTGGTGACACATCCATGAATAACGTAGCAGTCTATATTTCTTCAGTTGTATTTTTTGTGGTTCCATTTCTGTTGATCTCTGTCTCCTATGGCAAAATCATCTCCAACATTCTGAAATTGTCTTCAGCCAGAGGGAGGGCTAAAGCCTTCTCCACCTGCTCTTCTCACCTGATAGTTGTGGTCTTATTCTATGGAACAGCTAGTATCACTTACCTACAACCCCAGTCAAATCAGTCTGAGGGAACAGGAAAACTACTGTCCCTTTTCTACACCATTTTGATCCCAACATTGAATCCCATCATATACACTCTGAGGAACAAGGATATCACCATGGCACTGAGAAAACTACTAAGTTATTAACATAAACCAAAGACTTGAGAACTCAGAAAAGATCTTTCTAACACTTTATCATAGAGCTACAACAAAAACCATTCAGATTTATTGGTATGACCTTAAATAAATACAGTTGTATTGTTTCCTCTTGTTTGATTCTTTGAGATCATTTATCAGACTTTTTATTCATAAGGCATTTGTTCAGAAGAAATTAATATTGTTTCATGAGAGAAATTATTCTTGCAAGCAGTGGAGATTTGAGAGACATTCAGCTATAGAAAATTTCTCAGGATCAGATTTTTTTCACATTACACAAAGCTTCACTTCTGCTTGAAATTAAAATAGTAATAAAGAAAAGAAAAGAAAGAAAAAAAATAAACTGAATACAAGGAATCTTGTGTTCTAGAGAGTTTAGGGCTTAAGTGTAGTTGAGATGGTGAACAGTTTATTTTGGCTGTACAACCATAAATAATGATAATTATTATTGTGATAAAACGCACATTGTTTCAAAGGCCTTTGCATAGCTTACTAAAGTTCTTCTGTGTGATCAGAGTATAAATTAACTCAATTGCAAGGATCTGTTTGGAAGACCAGTCTTTCTTCCCGGGTAACTGTTGAGTTCAGAGTCTTCATGAACAGCAGCATACTGGAAACAGCTTAGTGTTTAATATGACTCGGGGTTAGAGTCATGTTCTGGAAGTCGTTTTCTTTAATATTCTCTTTCCTCTAGGTGCATCTGCTGCTATTCTCTTACCCTGTGGTTGGATTTATCCAAAGAAAAACAGCAGACATAGATAATTATGATGATGGAAACAGAGGCAACTTCATTTTTAAAAATTTCTTACTGTTTTGCATTTTTCCATATTTATCTATGTCTCCCTTTGCATTCTTTTAAAACTTCAAATCCTTGGTGTCTCTGATCCCATATTGTCCAGATCTTACCGTGCTTATGTAACTTCAGGCCTTCCCATTATAACTCTGGTCTTGCCTTGGTAATATCTATTTAGTGTTAGAAGTTTTTAGAATTTTCACCATAACAATTCATGCCCAGATTGATATATCTTAATCTGGAAACTTCAACTGGGACCTTATTTAAAAATAAAAATATTTTGCAGATAAATTCAGCATGAATTTTAAAATGAGATCACCATGGTTTAGGATGGGCACCAAATCCGTGGACCTGTGTCTTCATATGACTTTGAAAGCAGAGTTTAGAAAACAGACACAGAGAAATGGAGAAGAACATGGTGCAAAGGTGTCTGCAAAGTATGAAGTACTCAGCCAACAACCAAGGCAGAGAAGGGCTGCCAAAGCTGGAAGAGGAAGGGCTCTCTCCCAGCCTTTAGGGTGAGAGAGGCCCTTGAACAGATTTTAAACACTGGCTCAACAAACTGTGAGAGACCATTTTCATGTTGTTTTAAAAAACCAATTCAAGGTTATTTGTTGAGCAAGTACTAGGAAAATGGTAAACTGTGTCATGGTGAATTCATTAGAAATCATTTTTTTTTTTAAATTTTTCTTTTCTTTTCTTTTTTTAAATTTATTTATTCTCAACAATATTTTAGTTGTATAGTATGGAATTAATCCTCTATCCTCTAGGCTGCAGTTGATTTGTCATCTCTCAACACCTGCTTCTTTTCTACCATCAATAAATTGAGTGTGTATATGGGTGTGTGTGTATGTGTGTGTAGTGCTGGGAGTGACCCTGAAGCTTTGTGCACTCTTAGCGAGCACACTACTGCACAGGCGCATCACCAGCTCTGGTATTATTATTATTTTTTAATGGAAAACAAAATCAATTATCTTTTGCTTTCTAAAATGAATCTGTAAGATTATAGAGTGAAGTCCAGAAACTTCAAAATCCA
Source organism: Geosciurus inauris (assembly GCA_004024805.1). Lineage (NCBI taxonomy): Eukaryota > Metazoa > Chordata > Mammalia > Rodentia > Sciuridae > Geosciurus > Geosciurus inauris. The sequence goes on from PVHX01003604.1 coordinate 108,409, forward strand.
TTAAGGAAGATTATCATCAAAATTCACTCCTCTTGCTGGGCTTGTGGTGCGTACCCGTTATACCAGCAGCTTGGAAGGTTGAGGCAGGAGTACAGTGAGTTCAAAGCCAGCTTCAGCCTCAGTGAAGTGCTTAGTAACTCAGTGAGACCCTGTCCCTAAATAAAAAAAAAAGGGCTGGGGATATGGCTCAGTGGTCCAGTGCCCTTGAATTGAATCCCAGGTAGCAAAAAGAAAACAACAACAAAAAAGTGATACCTAAGAACTAGCCCTTTTATGAAAGTAATTTTATTGGAATTTGACTCACCTGGGTAAATTATTTATTCCTCCATTTCCCAGTTTGTATGCCATTTCCCATCTTCTGGTATTACATCCTATTGGGACAGGAGTTTGGATTTTTCTATTGTTCTTTTCAAAGAAAAATAAAAATACTTTTACTTTACCAAAAAGACACCTCATCTTATTCAAAAGTTTGGAAGTAATTATTTCAAATACATGTTCGTTCAAGAATGTCTATTATACATTTCATAGTACAAAATCAAAATTAGAAGCAAACTGTGCTCTCAGTTTAAATTTATTAAGTCACTGGAGTACATCTACCTCATGCATAGTGCATGCCTAATAAAAAAAAATCTAACATGTTGAAAAAAGGAAGGGAACAAGCCAATATTTTAAGGCAGTTGCACTAAAGAAATTCCAAACACTTCTTGGCATGTAAAGAGAAATGCAAATGTATGCATAAAATATGAAATTATTTTTGAAAAACAGAAAAGGCAATAATCTATAATTTCAAGCAATATTTTACAGAGGAATAACATAGTGGGAGAATGTGCATATTTTCAGTCTCTGGGAGGATGTAGATTGGAAAGAAATACTGACCTTTTTAAAAGAAAAGATCTAAAATAATTTCTGATTTATCATTTATGTTTTTATGCAAAGTTTACATTTACTAATAAGAATATAATAATCATTTCACAACAAAGAATATAACAAAGTAAATGTATTCATTTTATCCATTCATTAGTTTTGCAATAAAAATTCTTTTTTTTTTTGGTACCAGGGATTGACCTCAGGGGTACTCGACCACTGAGCCTTTTCCCATCCCTATTTTGTGTTTTATTTAGAGACAGGGTCTCACTGAGTTGCTTAGTGCCTTGCCATTGCTGAGGCTGGCTTTGAACTTGCAATTCTCCTGTCTCAGCCTCCCAAAGTGCTGGGATTACAAGCATGAGCCACTGCGCCTGGCTGCAGTAAAATTTCTTAAAGTGTAAAATCCAAACTCAAAATGGAGTCACTGTGGCTCAGCCCTGCACATATCTGCTATCCTGCTTTTTGTGATCCTGTGATTAATGCTTTGCTATGCTTGCTTCTCATGGATGGTTCTAAACCACAGGCTGCCAACCCCCCTGGCCGGTTACCTAAAGTTCCAGGAACTGAAGGGGGACATAGGAAGCACCATCATGGTTGAACTGTAAATAACTAGTAACATATTGAGAACAGAATCAATAAAACATAATGGAGCAGTCTTATGAAAACAGAACTAAATAACCTGTGGCAGGTTATATTGAAAGAGAGCAAAACATGTGTAACTACTAGAAAGAAGATAGAAAAATATAGATCTCAGGGACTAAAGTGATTCATTTACATTATCGTATTTTGCATAATACTGTTAAAACTATAAACAATAGAAAATGCATAGTATTCCAATAAAATGTAAATGCTATAACTACATAAATACACTTACCCAAGTACTCATGAGTATTAGGTGGGATTCAACAAGTATAGCCCTGACCACTGTTTATATTTTTTAAATTTTTGAAATCTACTAACAGGTTTAAGAAAATATCACTCAGTACTCATATTTAGCCCAATGTCATTTAAGCAAAACAATATGATTTATCACAATAGTAATTCAAGATCAAAGGCAATATTTTTGAAAAAATGTTAAATGTAATTTGAAATTTTTTTATTCATTCAAAATCATAGAAACTGAGGTAAGCATAAGAAGTTTAAAGTAGAACCAAATAAAATCAAAGAGGAGAGAGAGAAAGAGAGAGAGAGAGAAAGAGAGAGAGAGAGAGAGAGAGAGAGAAAAGGAACCAGGATTCAACAGTCATTGGTTTCAATAGAGAATGTGTCATGGGCACATGTAAAGAAATCTCATTCATATTGATAAACTATATTGTAAAAATTAAGGAAATAGGTTGAAAATGAGCAGTCTCTGCAAAGTTGTTATTGTCCTTTATAGATTCAAACTTAAAGTGTTTATATTTAGCTCAGACCAGTAATGTAAATTGATATACCACTTATATTATTCATGATAAAAAGTACCAATTCTTAACCTAGCACAATGTTAGCAAATAATAAATGAATCTCACTAAACAAAGAGTGCACATTTAATAATGAACAAAATCTAGCATTTGAAATATATTAAAGCTAAGGAAGAGGATACATAGGAGGAATACCAAGGAAGTCATGCCTCTAGTCCACAACTTGGAGTCTGAATACTCTGCAGTGAAGAGTAGAGAGAGAGCTCAGTGGTGGTGTTCTCTACCAAGTCATCCTGGAGTTGGAGAGGGGAGTGCCCAGGGGACCTGAATTCCATGGAGTGACTGTTTGGAAAAATGGGTTTGGCCAGAGACTCTGGAAGAACAAATGAAGATGTTTTTTGATTAGGAGAAGCATTAATTTACATATTAAGATGACACAAATGAAAGTAGTAAAAACAATTGAAAAGGTGAAATATTCATATGTATTTGAAATTTTGAAGAGAAATAATAAATGAGTGTAGTGTTACATACCTACGTACTTAAACTCTTCTGGCTGGGGGCAAGAAAAAGAAATATATACAAACACAGGAGAATAAGTATGAATCTTACAAGCCTACATTAGCATAGCATTTTTAGTGTTAAAAATCCATCATGTAATTAACCAAACTTACATTTGCAGTAAATCTTTTCAATGATCAAAATACTATTCTGTTTTTATTTATGGTAGCTTCTAAGATCCATACAGAAAATGATGCAGTCTGTATTTAAGGATGCTAAATCTGTGATTATTTTCTCAAACATATAATTTCATAACATATATTTTCATTTTAAGAAAGATAAAGTTAATAATAATAATAATTTTCAAACATGGAAAGTCTCATTTTGTAGACATCTTCTGGTTAGTTTCTCTCACACAATTGTTAATTAATTTAAAATAAAGAAACATAAAAAATTAAATATTTGCTATAGAGAAAACAATTGGAAGCCATTATGATCTGTTTATTTTATCTTCAGAATAAGGTTACATTATTATTAATTCTAAAATACTGCAATTATTCATTTTTTAAAATATAATACCTGTTTTTTAAATGCATCCTGTGAAATATTCATATAATTGCTGCTTGTAGCCCACAGTCATGCATTTAAAAATATATGATTGGCTGTCTCTCCCTCTGAAGATGGCCTGCATTCTTCCTTGAATTCATATTCCTTTGCTTTACCCCAGTGGTATCTTCTCTTGAGATTGTTGTCTTGAAAATGTACCTATTTTCCTAAATAAATGTCTGCTTATGCCTTTGAATAAAACATGATCAAACTCTTTAACTGTTAGAAATTATATATAGCTCTTTTCTTTTAAAATAATAATGCTATTTTATATATAAAGATTTTGTCCTAAGGAAACCTTTTTGTGAAAATGTGTCTTTCTACTTCTTTCCAATTTCCTTCTTTCTCTCTGCTACCCTCTCATTTGGCACTACTAGTGTTAGAACTCAGGGTTTGTCTAGGAGCTACATTAATGATATCCCTAGTCCTCCTGTTTTATCATTTTGATTTTGAAACTGGGTCTCAGCAAGTTGACAAGACTTGTCTTCCAAGTAGCTGGGTTTGTAAGTGTCGCCCCCTAGTCAAACTGCTTGTTTTTTATATATTATATAATCTTATTCTATTTCAAAATATGTTGAATATAAAAAAATGTATCATTTAAAATTTTTAAAAAGATAAAACTTTAAGCCAATATTTCAGAATTTTTTCTTGAGAAGTACTGGGAAACTGAAAATTGTTTATTTTTTATGCCTTAAAATAAGTCACACTTTCCTATTTTGGCTTGCAACTTTTACTTCTCAGATACAATAATTAAAATGATATTGTTAAATGAGAACAACCATGCAGATAGTGATACACTTGAAGAAAATTTTATTAAGCAGAGTTACAGTAATCATATCATCAGTACAAATCTTTCCACATTCTCATTTTCTTTGCTCTATTTATCTATTTCTTAACTGATGCACTGTAATTATATATAAAAGTGAGATTCATTGTGATACACACACACACACTTATGCACACACACACACAGTATAATTTGGTTGATTTCATTTTCCAGGACACTTTGTTTACCTGCTTCCTCCCTTCCCATCAATCTCACCCTTCTCCACTGTTTTCCACTCTACTTTCATAAGGTCCCTTTTTAATTCTATCCCCCAGGATCAACATATCAGAAAAAAATATTAGACCTTAGGAAGGAAATGCAGAATGAATTTGATGAAACCATACTTTGTGCATGTATAGATATATCCATTTGCATTCCACCTTTATGTATACCTAGAAAGCATCAGTCAAAAATACATAAAGGTAGCTGGGCATGGTGGTGCATGCCTGTAATCCCAGCGGCTTGGGAGACTGAGGCAAAGTTAGCCTCAGCGAAAGCAAGGTGAGACCCTGTTTAAAATATAAAATACAAAATAAGGCTGGGGATGTGGCTCAGTGGTCATATGCCCCTGAATTAAATCCCTGGTTAAAAAAAAAAATTAATAATAAATGAGTGGAAGGGAGGCCAGTAGGGAAAATGGGGAAAAGAGAAGGGAAAAAGACAGGCCCTGGGGGCTGGAATAAAATAAATTAAATTAAATTCCACACATGTATGATTAAGTTAGAATTAACCCAAGTATTATGTATAAGTATAAAGCTTCAAAGGCGGAGGTGGGGGAGCAGACTCAACACAGCACTAAAAATCCACCTAAAATCTTGATTGTACGTGTATTACTGGGGAAATATCCCCCAATTGTGAACCACAAGGTCTTATCCAGCTGGTGGCTAGCTCCTACTGGACCAGTTCAGGTTCCTGTGGGGCAGACCAGGCAGATTTTCTCTTCCATTGTAAATTCATCCAAATCAATAACTGCTGTTGTGACAGACAGCCCACCAGTCCTCAAGCTGGCACGGCAAGAATGTTTCTGAGTGAGATGGTGGTCTTTACAATTGCTGTAATGAAGTTGGTTGGTCATGATCCCTTGTCTGTTGATACTGATCTCCTGCAGAAAGTGGTCAGCAGCTACAAGAGCCAAATCTTTCTCTATCTGCTCATCTCATGTCATTGCTGTGCTATTATTCTTTGGATCTGGAATCATAATACATTGGTGACCAAAATTCAAAAATTCTTCCAGAATGACAAATTTCTTTCTGTTTCCTGTACTATGATAAGCCCAATATTAATAACTGTCACATTCACTCTGAGGAACGAAGATTGACATCATGATGGTCTTAATAAATTGGTGATTTATATTTAATATATTTAATACATATTAAAATATTCAATACATATTAAAACTCCCTTTTTTTTTTTTGGTACTGAAGATTGAACTCAGGGGCATTCAACCACTGAGCCACATCCCAGCCCTATTTTGTGTTTTATGTAGAGACAGGGTCTCACTGAGTTGCTTAGCACCTCACCATTGCTGAGGCTGGCTTTGAACTCGCAATTCTCCTGTCTCAGCTCCCTAAGTGCTGGGATTACAGGCTTGTGCTACCGCGCCTGGCTCATATTTAAACTCCTTGTTATAAATTTTCCTGCAAAATCAACAGTGTTGTTTTCACTTTTGTTGTTATAAAATTACTATTTCACATAATGTTATTAACTTGTAAAAAGGACTGGGAGTGGGAAATCATTGGAGACTTTGGAGTTATTGGAGTTATTGGAGTGGGAAGTCATTGGAGACTTTGGAAGTCATTGGAGTCATTGGAGTTATTCAATATTTATTGAATAACTATTGACCTGTATGTTTAGATAATTTACCTACAACACAGTGAATTTGCCTCTTGATAATTTAGAGATCCCTTGAGAAGAGATTTAAATAATGAACTCAATGACAATATTGTAGAGTAAGAGGGAACTGGTGATGAGTCTTCTACATGTTTTCATCCCCTAAAATTCTAAATTCAGCAGGAATGGAGAGTGATGTGTCCCCTAAATGTATGACAAGACCATTCTGAAATTCATATGGAGAAATAAGAGACATAGAATACCCAAAGTGACCTTAGCAAGAAAGGTGAAGCAGGAGGCACATCAAATCCAGACTTCAAATTATAGTACAGAGCTATAGTAACAAGAGAAGCATGGTATTGGCACCAAAACAGTGAAGAGGGACAATAGAATTGAATAGAAGATAGAGACAAATCCACATAAATACAATTATCTGATATGTTTTTGGCCAAAAGGTGCCAAAAACATTTGAAAAAAGAGAGCCTTTTTAACAAATGATGCTGGGAAAAATGGAAATCCTTATGTAGCAGAATAAACTTAATGCCTATCTCTCATCCTGCACAAAACTCAACTGAAGATGGAACAAAGACCTAGATATTAGAGTGGAAACTCTGCATCTACTGGAAAAAATATAGGCCTAACTCTCCAACATGTCAGCACAGGAACAAACTTCCTTAATAAGACTCCTAAAGTACAAGAAATAAAATATCAATAAGTGAGATGGCATCAAATTTAAAACTTCTGCACAGAAAAGGAAAAAAAAATAAGACAATGAAGAGAAAGACTACATATTGGGAGAAGATTTTTGTTACCTGCTCCTAGATAGGGCATTACTATCCAGAATATGGAAAAAACTCTCAAATTGAACACCAAAAAAAAAAGAAAAGAAAAAAAAATCAACAAGTCAATTAAGGGGAAAAAGAATTAAACAGACATTTCTCCAAAGAAAAATACAAATTTCAACAAATATATGAGAAATGGTCAACATCCTTAACAATCAGGGAAATGCAAATCAAAAGTACACTGAGATTTCATCAGAATGGCAATCATTAAGAATACATATAATAGTAAATATTGGTGAGAATGTGAGGGAAAAGGTACACTCATACATTTTTGTTGGGACTGATAATTAGTGCCATCATTCTGGAAAGAAGTATAGTGATTTCTCAGAAAATTAGTAATGGAACAACCATATGACCCAGCTATCCCACTCTTTGATATATATCTAAAAGGTTTAAAATCAACACACTGTAGTGATGCAGCCATATCAATAGTTAAAGCAGCACAATTGATAATAGCCAAGCAACCAACTTAGGTGCCCTTCAACAGATGAATGGATAAAGAAAATGTGGTATATATACACAATAAATTTTACTCAGTTTAATGTCATTGTTAAAGAATGACATTTTGGCATTTGTTGGTAAATGGCTGGCACTGAAGACTATCAAGTTAAGTGAAATAAACTAGCCCCCCAAAGTCATAGGTTGGAAGATGTCCATAATATATGGAATTTAATCCAATTTCTCTGATATATGGATTTAATCTGGTATATGGGATTTGACAAAAAATAGAATGAAATAAAAAATAGGAAGAAGGAACTTTATCAAAATAGAGAAAAGATCAGTCAGGCACAGTGGTTCATGTCTATAATCCCAGAACTTTGGGAGGCTGAGACAGGAGAATCACGAGTTCAAAGCCAGCCTCAGCAACGGTGAAGCACTAAGCATCTCAGTGAGACCCTGTCTCTAAATAAAACACAAAATAGGGCTGGAGATGTGGCTCAGTGGTTGATAACCCCCGAGTTCAATCCCGGGTACCAAAAATAATTGGAGAAAAGATCAATAGACAAAGGTTTTGAGGGGGAGGAAGAAGGGACAGGAAAAAGAAGAGCAATGGATGGAATTTGGCTGAACATCCATATGTATATGCATACATATGGCACAGGGTGCCCTGGCATTTTGTATGCCCACAGGATACTGATTAAAAAAATAAAATAAGAGAGTAAAGTGTAAATGGATTGAAATGTGATTTGTGGAGTGGAGGGTGGAGAGTGGGAAAAGGAAATGCTGGAGACTGAATTGGAATGGGTTATATTTCATACTTTTGTGATGTCAGGGTGTATCTTGGTGATGAATATAAATAAATATAAAAAACCTCTTGTTAAATATCAGGATTTCCTCTGCATCACTCCCTTCTGCATAGCTCGGCTGAGTGGTTATTGTGTTCCATGTGATACTGAATATATTCATTTGTTGGTATTCAGAATAGCCTATTCATTGTTCATACCGATTACCAAAAATTCCTGTAGGATAATTTCATTACAATAATGTGATAGGATTTCAAGAAATTTTGCTTTTCTCTTTAGTTCGAATTAATTTATGGCATGACATGGAGAAAATTATCATAAAGCAAAACACAATTTAATAAAAATTAAGAGATACTAAGTTTTTATATTGAAAATATAAAGATAAACACACTCATGTCAACAAAAATTGCTTCACATGGAGAACCTACTGTGTAATTCTGTAAAATGTCATGCCCATGTATACACAACACACGCACACTCCCCACACAAACATGCAACAAACCCACCTGACCTTTGAACAAAGCAAAAGAAATGGAGAAAAAACATAATTGAAATATTTGTAAATTTCAAATACAAATATTTTTTCTAGCACCAATAATATTCACAATTTTTAAAAACTAAACTAAAATTTTCACATAGAACAGAATAACTATAATAATAATTAGTGTCCTATCAAACATTATTAGACATGTTACAGAACAAAACAATGTGACATATAAACAGGAAGGAATTTCATCAATAGGAACAGGACCATGAATGAGTGGGATAAAGAATTCATAGGCAATGATGTTGATAACCTTTTCTAACTATGAGCAAATCCCCAGGATCCATGAGCAGAAAAATGTAGTAAGACAGAAACAATAACAGAAACCGACCATGCTTTTGCAGTTAAGAATATAATATCTAAAGTTAAAATTTTAACTGTGTGGGATTAATAGAAGGATTGATTGTGCATGAGAAATGTATTGAACTTGATGATATAGAAATAAATGCTACAAGCTGGGCTCAGTGGCGCACGCCTGTAATCCTAGAACTTTGGGAGGTTGAGACAGGAGAATCATGAGTTCAAAGCCAGCCTCAGCAATGGCAAAGTGCTAAGCAACTCAGTGAGACTCTGTATCTAAATAAAACAAAATAGGGCTGAGGATGTGGCTCAGTGGTTTAGTGCCCCTGAGTTCAATCCCCGGTACCAAAAAAAAAAAAAAAGAGAGAGAGAAAGAAAGAAAGACTGCAGAGCATTCTCACATATAGGTGTAGATATGATCAAATTGATTACAATTATGTGTGCATAGAATTGCACACCATGACTAAGTAGTATCTATTCCTGGTATACTTAACATTTCAGAATTAACTAATGTAATTCATCACATGAACTAACTACAAAAGAAAAAAAAATACACAATCATATGAATAGATGAAAAAATAGTATCAATCCAGAATAAATACAGATTTGAGGGAGGCAGAAATAGGTTTAATAAGATGAACAGAGCTTGAAAAACGTATAGGAAACAACTATAAGATTTGCCAAGCCAGGCGCGGTGGCTCACGCTTGTAATACCAGCAATTTGGGAGGCTGAGACAGGAGAATCGTGAGTTCAAAGCTAGCCTCAGCAATGGCAAGGTCCTAAGCAACTCAGTGAGACCCTGTCTCTACATAAAACACAAAATAGGGCTGGGGATGTGACTCAGTGGTCCAGTACCCCTGAGTTCAATCCTTAGTACCAAAAAAAAAAAAAAAAAATAGAAAAAAAAAAGATTTGCCAATTATATCAATGTCTCAGTAGAAAGTGTATGAGGCAGATAAGGATTCAATGTCATAAGCTTCATACTTTAAACAGAAGAAAAAAAATAATATACTCCAAAATTTAGTATGTTCAACATACTGAAAATAAATAAAAATACAAAAGTACTAACAATAGGGATTATAAGCAAAGTCTAAAAACCAGTGATAAACAACACAGAATCAGCCAGAGACAGTGACACCGAATGACCAAATGGCATGGGTACACACATTTGATTAACTCAGGGTTCTCATGAGAGACTCATTAGGAAGAAAAGTATAATACTAGGAATACTAATACACAAGAAGGTGATCCCCAGTCTGAGCGTGGCTGTTCCTATTTAAGACAAGTTGGTATTTGAAACAAGCAAAAATATTGCATGATTAGTCACACTGTTAGAAAAAGAAGACCTCAAATAGCTGATAGATTAAAAGTCACATAGATTACTTCATGCAAATCTATAAAGGTGAGATGCAATTGTGTTACTAGATTACTTTATTAAGGATAACTTTAAATTTGATGATCAAGATTCAATTGATAAAGTAGAAAGCCATGAAATTCAGAGATCTTTATCTGAAAATGAAATAATTCCTTAACATAAATCTCATACCTTTTACATTTTTCTAATTCTAAATTAAATAATGTATATCAGAAAACATTAATGATAAATAATAAAGAAATTTATTTCAGATAATATTGAAATCTAATTCTAATAGAATTATGGAATCTGAGAGTCTGGCTACTTTTATTATCTGTGTATTATTTCTAAAGTATGAATTGATGACATTAGAACGAGTATAGTGTTCATTGTTTTATGAAGTTAGGAAAATATGTAAATATTTGTTTTGGGAAGCTAGAGAACAAGAACTAAGAATTTATTGAGAGTTGGCAAGCAGTGGTGGCTTTTTCATACAAGAGGTATTAACATGAAGCATTTGTTTTCATTCCCACTCATGTGTTCCGACCACTTTCATGACCTGACTAAATCATAGATGAGTTTATATAAAATTGTACTTTCACAACATGATGAAGAAAAAATAGGAAAATAAAGCTTCATTTGATTACAAGGTCATCACATAAAGAAGGAGACACTTACCTAAGGAAAGAAATATGAAGAAATAGTGTGAAGAATTGCTCATGTTTATTAAGTTAAGGGTTAATTCATATATTGGATACACTTCATAGTAAGTGTTGAGAAACCAAATGAACATCAAGCTTCGTTAATATTTTTACATTAGCATAAGTGATGGGGGATATTGGTATAGAATGATAATGCAGCTCTTTATTTCCTCATTCAAAAAAGAGTTGATTTAGGAAAATTGATTCCCCTAAATAAAAAAGAGAATATTTAAAACTCATTATGAATAAATTTAATGTAAAGCCTCAAGAGAAAAGATTTGAATTGGAAGAAGATAAAATATTACTGCTGATAAAGAGAAAAAAACCTGTATACCCAAACCAAACTATAGAAAAGGCTTGTAACATAATTCTGCTTTTAAGGATGCAATAAGAAGATAATGAGTTCTCCATGTACCTCTATGTAATGATGCACATTTATCACACTTCTAAGTACCCTTGATTTCTTTATAATAAAGTCTAATTAAATACATTAGATTTTATTTCTTGAATTGATTTTTATTGCACATCAAGTCATTCTGAAGTTGCAAATCTCATCTCATAGGAATAAAGCAAGGTAGTGATGGAAATATTTTAAGAGATAAGCACTATTTCTCTTTAAGTGTCTGAGTCAAGTAACATAAGATATCAATGCAGTTAAAATTGTGAATAAATTAATCACACTGAATTTATTTTGCCTACAGATGGAGAGCAAATTAGAGCAGAAAAATCAAATACAACTATGAGGATGGAATTCATTCTCTTGGGGTTTTCTGATATTCCCCATCTTCAGTGGATGCTTTTTGGAATATTCTTATTCCTATATTTGACTATTCTGATTTGCAATAACATTATTATACTAATAACACAAACTGATTCTGCTCTTCAAACTCCAATGTATTTCTTCCTTGGCAATTTTTCCTTTGTGGAAATCTGTTATGTAACTGTCACTATCCCAAGAATGCTCATGGACTTTTGTACTAAAAAAGGAAATATCTCTTTGTATGCCTGCGCTACACAAATGTGTTTTGTCCTTTTGCTGGGAGGCACAGAGTGCCTCCTCCTGACAGCAATGGCCTATGACCGCTATGCAGCCATTTGTAACCCTCTGCACTACCCGCTAGTCATGAGCCACAAAGTCTGCATGCAACTGGTGGTTGTCTCCTGGGTCACTGCAATTCAAGCTGCAATTGGACTAACATACCTAATTTTCTCTTTGCCCTTTTGTGGGTCTAACAGAATTAACCACTTCTTCTGTGACATTCCTCCAGTCCTCAAGCTTGCTTGCGGTGACACATCCATGAATAACATAGCAGTCTACATTTCTTCCATGGTGTTTTTCATGATTCCATTTTTGTTGATCTCTGTCTCCTATGGCAAAATCATCTCCAACATTCTGAAATTGTCTTCAGCCAGAGGGAGGGCTAAAGCTTTCTCCACCTGCTCTTCTCACCTGATAGTTGTGGTCTTATTCTATGGAACAGCTAGTATCACTTACCTACAACCCCAGTCAAATCAGTCTGAGAGAACAGGAAAACTGCTGTCTCTTTTCTACACCATTTTGATCCCAACTTTGAATCCCATCATATACACGCTGAGGAACAAGGATATCACCATGGCACTGAGAAAACTACTAACTAAGTTATTAACATAAGGCAAAGACTTGACAACTCATGATGTTTTGTTACTTTCTTATGTAACTACAAAAAAACCCAGTTTTGTTCTTATGCTCTTAAATAATGTTAAATAATATTATGATAAATACTACCTTGTGCTAAGGGCCTTTGATCAAAAAGCTTAGATAAGGTCTCAGTGTAATTAGAGCATAGATAATTCAATTGCACATATCTAATTTGAAGATCAATATTCCCTTTTTTCCCTTTCCTACTGAGTTAAGAGACTGCATGAGAAGCACAATTGAAAAAGATTGTGTGTGTGCCACATAAACAGGGATTATAGACATGTTCTAGGAATTTTTTTTAATATTAACTTTCTTCCACATGACTATGTTTCCATTCTCTAACCCCACTGTTGGATGTAGCTAATGAAAAATGGCAGATAGCTAAGATAGTGGAAACAGGGAATCATGATGTTTTAAAATTTATTTATTTTTTCATTATCCCATTTTCATTCATCTCTGTCCCTATTCTTCTAAAACTACAACTTCTTAGTATGTTTGCTCATCCACTGTCCTGACATTATTGTGCTTCTAGTAACCTCACTCCATCCCACCGTAGCTCTGGTCTTGCCTTGGTAATATCTCTTTCCTAAGAGAGTTTTCTCCATAAATATAGCTGTGTATGTATAGAGGGCTGATTCTTGGTGCCTCAAAATACATCTATGTCTGTAATGTGCAAATATCACTTTATTTGAAAAAAAAGTGATTTGTAGATATGCTTACATAAGGCTATTAAAATGAGATCACTAAGGTTTAGGATGGGCACCAAATCCAGTCATCAGTGTCCTGATATGAGAAGGAAGCCAGAAAATATTTAGAAAATTTTCATGGAGGAACAGAGAAGAACATCATGTGAAGGCAGAGGGACAAATTGGAGTGATTTAGTCATCAACCAAGGCAGAGAAAGGCCACCAAAAGCTGGAAGAAGAAGGACTCTCCATCCCAGGCTGTAGGGTAAGTGAGGCCCTGAAACACTGATTTTTGACTCTGGTTTTATTGACTGTGAAAAACATATTTTGGGTTGTTTTGCACACCCAGTTTGGGATAATTTGTTGATGAAGATCTAGAAAATTAGTATGACATGTGAATAGTCCATTCCTTAAACTTCTTTTATATGAATCCTGTGGAGTTAATATTCTGCACTGCCAGGACACAACTGTAGGTTCAATTTTTGCTTCCATCTGGGGCAATAATTTGACATGTTTTTCTTCTGATGAAAAATGAAAACAATCATATTAATATTACAAAATAAATCAATAGAATCTCATCTTGAATAAATAATATGTCCAAGAATTATTACAATTATGCATTTGTTTTAGAAAATTAAAAATGTTTCAGATTTTTTTTAATAATAAAAATCACAATTGATAGTGAAGGGAAAGCATTGTGACTTATAGCATGTTGACACAGAGGGGTACATCTATACCCTGTGATACTACTCAGCTGCTCATGACAATGCTTTAGAGTGGCTTCACTGAAGAAATTCCCACAGCCCTACAAGGAGAGAAAAAAATCATATATCTCACCATATCCATCAAACTAAGAAAATTTGTATCTCTGAATATTGTCAAATCATTTATCAAACATTATTTTCTATATGTCAATATTAAACCAAGAAGAAACAAATACTTCCATTATTTTTCTGACATTTGACTGTTTGACTGCAAATAGTGCACTCATAAAGGGTTTATTTAAAGGCATGAGGAAGGTTCCATGAAATAAAGAAACAATGCAGGCTAGTGTCTATGATCTGAAAGAATGTCAGCTCTGGGATATTCCCAGGATTCCTTTGGTACCATATAGCAGGCTGCATTAAGTCAGATGGACTGCACAAAGGCATCTGAACTTCTGCAATGTTGAGAAAGAAGAGTTGAGGTGGATATTAATCTCTCTTGGTCATGTAACTAATCAAGGTGGTCAAATTTACTAGGATAGTTGGTAACTAACAATAGAGAGTGACTGATGTCATTAGAGTCATTTTAGGTCTTACGTAGAATATATCAAATTCCACTAGTATTAAATGAGTAAAAACTAGTCATGTAGGCATAAACAGAGATAAAGTGAGCTTTTCCAGTACAGAGTGAATATAAAATCTATATACACAATGGTAACGATCATGTTCAACACTGTTTATGCTACTGCAATAAATTTTTCTAATGTTGCATTACACACGACCACAAGTTTACCAATAAAAGACAAATTTATGTTTTCACAGTTTATAAATCTGGTGCAGGGTGGATGGTTTCTGGGGCTGCTTTGGATCTATCTCAAAGGCTGAAATGAGCGTTGTAGCTGGGTCAAGCTCTTGTCTGGAGGGTGTGGAGAAAAAAGTATTCGATTCCAGCTCAGTTAGCTTTTTAGCAGAATCCCGTTCCTTGGAGATTTAGACTGAGGTACGATTTCCTGGCTAGATTTCAACTGGGGGCCAAGTCTTGGCTGCTAGAAGTCAACTACATTACATGTCCTCTGCTGTCTCTTCTCTTACCATGAATGTCTGATGCTTCTGACTTTGACCACTGTACCTGTATATAAAGGATTTATGTGATTTCAATAGATCCATATAAATAGTCTCTCATTATTAATCTCAACTGATATTAGAACTAAATTATATATGTACAATGATTTTACATTAGTATTTGCTTATACAGATAAGAGATATGTATAAGAGGAAGCATAGTTATCTGGAAATCTTAGACGTATTTAATACTGTACAACACAAAATAATAAAAATATTGTAAAACATAGTAAAGCAAAAATAAAGTAATTTAAAAATTAAATTATTAAATATTTGTCAAAGAAGTTCTCTGAAAAACATAGTTAAGAAAACCGTGCCAAGTTTTATTGAGAGACTACAAAGAAAATATGATCATAACTAGCAAAGAACACAAAATATGACCTCAGAAGCTAACAATATATGTTTAACATTTAGGAGATCTTTTGTTTGTTTATATACGTACATACATATACACATACATAATATATATATATGTACACACCTACATATATTGCTGAAACCACAAATACCAAAAATAAATATGTGGTATTCCAGAAAATACTAATTCCACATATTAAAATATATAAAGCAAGCAAACCAAACCTGATATGATAAGTACTACCTGAAATGGAATGGGAATGATCATTACTGCAAATTAATTTCAGTAAATTTAGGAAATTTGCCCAATAAATAATAAAATAATTTGAGGGAAATTTAAAATGAAAGAAGTAAAATATTACCAATAGCATGTACATATGCTGAGACCATCAATAATTAAAGTATGTAAACTTTTTCAAATTTAAAAAAATAGAATAAATTTTGTGTGGGTGTATTTGAGAGAGAAAGACTTTTTCAATAGACATCACAATGTACTATAATGCTGCAGAAATTCAAATAAAGTAATATAATTTTACAACCAATAAAGAGACAAATCATAGCTGGATATGGTAGCACAAGCCTGTAATCCCAGCACTTAGGGAGGCTGAGACAGGAGAATCGCAAGTTCAAAGCCAGCCTCTGCAACAGCGAGGTACTAAGCAACTCAGTAAGACCCTGTCTCTATATAAAACACAAAATAGGGCTGGGGATGTGGCTCAGTGGTTGAGTGCCCCTGAGTTCAATCTCCAGTACAAAAAAAAAAAAGAGAGATAAATCATATAACAAAGAGCTCAACACTTGGACACACTTAACACATGAAAATACCCAAATGTGAAAAATTTAGTGGATATAAATTGTACAATAAAATAGAGAACTTGATCCATACTTTACATAACTACTCATAAAACAGTTCTAGTAGTTTGTAAATATGAATGTTAAATGTAACATAACAAAACGTTCACAAATAATGTGTTATGGTTTGGTCAGAAAGTGTCCCTCAAAGTAGCTGTTAATGTAGAAATATTCGGAGGTGAAATGATTGTATTGTCATTGCTGTAACCTAATCAGTCCAATTTGAATGGACTGACTGGGTGGTAATTGTAGGCAGCGGAGGGTGTCCTCTTGAAGGGTTCATCTTGCCTGTTGCCCCTCTTTTCCCTCTTTCTGCTCCCTGACTGACCAGGAGCTGAGTAGTTACCTTCCAGTAGTTACCTTCCAGTAGGCACTTCCCACATGATGTGCTGCTTCACCTCAGACCCAGGGCAATGGAGTCCACTGTTAGAAGAATGAGATCTCTGAAATCATGACCCCAAATAAACTCCCTTCTCAAGTTGTTCATGTCAAGTATTTTGGTCTCAGTGATTAAAAGGTGTTTAAACATAATGTATATTTTATTTGTGAACTTAGTTTAAGAAAATTAGTTTTAAATGAATATTACCCATAGGTTATAATTTGGTAGCCCTTATTAACTGAAAAAAATCTTACATAGGTATATACAACTAATACATGTTAAAATGTTTCTAAAAAGATATATTGACAGAAAAGAAGAAGAATTTAAAGGTGATTATAAAATATTTTAAAGCATGTGAAAATATACCCATTGCATATTATCTTTTGTATGCGTGAGCTTATGCAATTGCATATCATTATATAAGGTACAAAGAGAGATATGGTAAGATACAGTAGGTTACTCATACTATTTACTGAAAATTTCTTTGGGAGAATAAGAATAATAATTACATTGAAATAGTAGGATTTCAAGATATTGGACTTTTATGAATTATTTAACAATACATTTCTGATAGATGAAAGACAAACCTGAGTGGCAGAAACATGAAGCTAAGGAAATAATTTTATAAATTAGGCCCAGTGTGCTGATCTCCACATGCTTTCGTTTTAAAAGCAATTTACCTACAGTGCTGCCTGACTTAAATCAATAGGACATGTTATATTCCTAAGCAAACAACCTGTTATCTGCAGGAGAAATACAAGCCACAAATGTAGATATGAGGAACACAAGTTACTCAGAAAGGGGTTCTTTCATGACCCTTACACACACCAGATCCCAGAATTCAGGGAGATGAGAATAATTTCCCTATAAAAATCTGTAAGAACAGGTTCCAATTAGAACTGATCAGCATGGGCCAAAATAAACTACAGTTGTAGTGGAGATTTGAAAGTCTGATGTTATCTTGCTGTCAGTCAAAAGTTGACAGTAGACCTGGGTAATACTCTGGAAACTTCCCCACAACTGTCCAATAAAATTAGTGGGCATAGGAAGACCACAGAATGTATCAGACATAACTTTCCTATGTCCATATATGAATACATGACAACTGGAACTCTACAGCAGGTATAGTTGCAAGAATGGGATCCTAATTAGAATAAATTACACCCTAGGCATGTATAATATGTCAAAATACACTCTACTGTCATGTATATATAAGGTGGTTATATACATGACATATATATTAAAAGGTGGTTAAACATAATATATATTTTATTTGTGAACTTAGTTTAAGAAAATTAGTTTTAAATGAATATTACCCATAGGTTATAATTTGGTAGCCCTTATTAACTGAAAAAAATATTACATAGGCATGTACAACTAATACATAACAATAAAATACTTTTATAAAGATGAGAAACAAAACTAGGGGGCAACAGAGGTGCACCAGCCTTCTCCTCTCTGAGGGATTCATTTTCTCCCTTAAGACTGTCCCCTTTCCCTTTTACTATTTCTTCCATAAATTCATGCTGGTTACTCTGAGTGACTTTCCTGAAATCTTTCTGGTGTGACCACAAGCATGAGGGTGAAGAGAGAGACTCAAGGCTGCCTAGGCTCCTATGATAAAGGAATAAAAATTCGATTAATGCAAAGTTCTCATCAGGACCCATTTAAGACAAATTGTTAAATATTACTTAAAAACTACAAGAATATGAAAATTTAAAAATAAATTGAATTATCTTAGAAAATAAAAATATGAAGTTTTTTTTTTAAATGATAAGACATGAAATTATACTATGAAAACTGATAATTTACTGAGAGGAATTGCTGATAAGCAAGTGGAAATTTGTATGCACTATTACAGACTATGATACTCAAAATTATTAAACTGTGTTTCTTTCCATTTTGGTCTATATACTTATGTGAATCCCAGTAGAAAAACTCCACCATGCATTCTACAGAAATAGGTAAATTTATTCTAAAACTTTTATAAAAATTCAAGGGATGAAAGAGAGAAAAATCAAGTTTATGACCAAATAACACATTTTAAAAAGGACGATACTTGACTTTAAGACTTACAAAATCTTACTGTGAGGAAAATAGTAACAACTGTGAAATAGTAAATATATACACAAGTGGACAATCCAGAAAGAGATACATACATATGTTGCACATTGAATTTTGATAGAGATGCTGGGATAACCTATAGGCAATAAAAATCATTTTCAATATTTCAGGATTAATAAAATATCTTCACAAGGAAAAATAAGCCTGAAACTTCTCCTCATACCATATGCACATATCAATACAAAAGGGATCACAGACATAAAGGTGAAATGTACATGATAAAATCTAGAAGAAATCAGAGAAAATCTTTGTGATTCTATGGTGAAACATATTTCTAAAAGACAGCTCAAATACATAACTAGTAAATATACACATATAGAGCTGCCTAAAATATCTATTTTTCAAAAGATAGCATTAATTAAATATTGCTCACACATATTTCCATTGAAGTATTTGCATTCAGCGTTCAAGAACACTTACCATCCAATAAGCAGACACCCTGCAATAAATGAACAAAATGATTGAAAAGACACTTTGCTTTAATTTCCACAAGAGTCAATTTAGTGTCAAAGAATCCCATTTCTGTAAAGGGCTTTTGACCCCCAAATCTTGGAGACACTGCAAGCAGAGTGTGTATATTGTAAAAAATATGTGGCACATTTTGCTATGGGACTGCATGATCTGGATCTAGATGAACTGTGGGGAATAAACAAAATACAGAAAACAAATCCACATCCCTCCCTAATACTTTTAAATGCAGCAATTAGAGAGAACAGCTTTTTCTTGAAAGTAATACTGAACAAGTAAGTGGTATTTCACTGCCAGGACTTTATTTCCTCATGGGGAAAGCTCTATGCCAATGAGAGGCTGAGGAAAAGGAGGGTCTATCTAGAAAACAGAGCCTTGCAAAATGAACCTGAAGGATTGCCAAACAGAAGCAGTCCTAGAAATTAAACTGATACATGAGAGAAGGTGTTCCCCCAGGAGTGTGACTATTGCTATTTAAGAGTAATCCGTGTTTGCATCAAGCAAAAATATTATAGAATAACAGTGACTTCCTCAGAAGAAGAGCTTAAAAACTTTCTAGATTAAAATTGCCTGACACTCATACACTGCCTCATGCACATTAATAAAGGTATGGTGTAGTTTTGCTGCTAATGTCATTTTACTTAAGAATATTTTAAATTTGAGGATCAAGAATAATATAATAAAGCAGAAAAAATGAAATTGTGAGATATCTATGAAATGATCTTGTTAATTCAAGTAACTCATATATTTTAATTTTGTTAATTATATATTTAAATAAGATGCATGTCTAATACTGACAACATTTATGATGACCATAGTATTTCAGATAATCTTGAAAACTAGTACTAATAGAAATGTGTAACTTGAGAGAGTATTTTAGCTATCAGTATATCCATTCAAAAGCATAGATTGATGGGACTCAATTTGTGTACAGGTATAATAGATTTCAGAAGATAAGGAATGTATAAAACTCATTTGGGAAGTTGGATTTGAAAACAAGAATTGGAAAAATGCAATGGGAATTATCTTGCAGTGCTGAGTGACTCATAGGGATGATACTAATATGAACAGCTTTATTTTTGTTTTATTTTTGATCCCCTTAAATGGCCTGATTAAATCATACTTAGTGTCAAATAAAGCAGAACTTGTAAAAAATAACATTACAAAAAGAAAATAAAGAAATACTGCTGTATTTGTTTACAAGACAATTATATGACAATGGAGAACCTCACATAAGTAAGAAAAGAAATATAAATAATATTTGTGTGTAATTGATCATTTTTATTGATTAACGCAAAGGATAATTAAATTTGTTTATTTTCTTTTATGGTGCTAGCTACCCAGAGCATTGCTCATCACTGAGATACATCTCCTGTCTGAATTGATATTTTCAGTTCACAGTACTGTAGTTGTTATTAGGGAAAGTAAATGAACAGCATGCTAGAATTAAGTTTCTCATATTTAGCATAAGCAATGGACAGGTACAGAAATCAGAGGAATAATAATGCATGTTTATTTATTCAATAATAATGAAATAGGAGCCGGGTGTGGTGGCTCAAGCCTGTAATCCCAGCACTTAGGAAGGCTGAGACAGGAGAATTGCAAGTTCAAAGCCAGCCTCAGCAATGGCGAGGTGCTAAGCAACTCAGTGAGACCCTGTCTCTACATAAAACAAAAATAGGGCTGGGGATGTGACTCAGTGGTTGAGTACACCTGACTTCAATCCCCAGTACCAAAAAAAATAAATAAAATAATGAAGTAGGTTAAAAAGTTCATTTTTTGGAGCTAAAGACTTAAAATTCATTTTGAATAATAAGTTATAGTTTGGATTAAAATATAGTATTAGAATACTAATGAAGAGATAATATTATAAACCCAGGAATATCAATACAAAACCCCTTAACACTATTTTCTTTTTAAGGATGAAATGGTAAATATCTATTTCACAAAAATATGCATTTTTTCTCTTGAACTGATTTTAAATGTATATCACTTGATCTCTGAAATTTCAAATTTTAACTTGTAGAAACAAAAATAGGTAATGGTAGAAATGATTTATGAGATTATGAAAGTGTATTCATGGACTTAGCTCCAGGAAACGTAAGAGGTCAATGTAGTTCAAAATAGAAATAAATTAACCATGTTGAATTTACCATATCTGCAGGTGAAGAGCCAGTTAGAACAGAAAAATCAAATACAACTACATTGATGGAATTTGTTCTCTTGGGATTTTCTGATATTCCCCATCTACAGTGGATGCTTTTTGGAATATTCTTATTTATATATTTCACTATTCTGATGTGCAACAGTATTATAATACTAATAACAAAAACTGACCCTGCCCTTCAAACTCCTATGTATTTTTTCCTTAGCAACTTTTCAGTGTTGGAAATCTGTTATGTAACAGCCACTATGCCAAGAATGCTCATGGACCTTTGTACACAGAAAGGAAGTATTTCCTTGTATGCCTGTGCTACACAAATGTGTTTTGTTCTCTTGCTCGGAGGCACAGAGTGCCTCCTTTTGACAGTGATGGCCTATGACCGCTATGTGGCCATTTGTAACCCTCTGCACTACCCTCTAGTCATGAACCACAAGGTATGCATGCAGCTAGTGACCGCCTCTTGGGTCAGTGGAATCCCAGTTGAAATTGGACAAACATACCAAATTTTCTCTTTGCCCTTTTGTGGGTCTAACAAAATTAACCACTTCTTCTGTGACATCCCCCCACTGCTCAATCTTGCTTGTGGTGACACTTTTGTGAATGAAATGGCAGTCTATGTAGTTGCAGTGCTATTTGTCATGGTTCCTTTTATCTTGATCTCTGCTTCCTATGGCAAAATCATCTCCAACATTCTGAAAATGTCATCAGCCAGAGGGAGGGCTAAAGCCTTTTCCACATGCTCTTCTCACCTGATAGTTGTGGTCTTGTTCTACGGAACAGCTAGTATCACTTACCTACAGCCCAAGTCAAATCAGTCTGAGGGAACAGGAAAACTGCTGTCCCTGTTCTATACTATTTTGATCCCAACTTTGAATCCCATCATATACACGCTGAGGAACAAGGATATCACCATGGCACTGAGAAAACTACTAACCAAGTTATTAACATGAGGAAAATACTTGAAAACTCAGTAAAAATTTACTCATAGTTTTCTCATTTAATTACACCAGGAAAATATTTCAAGAATATTCCAAAATTCCAAATACTTACAATTTGTATTATTATTAGCAAATCACCTTATATAAAAGAAAGTTTGCTTCATATACTTAGATAAGGGCTTCCATGCAAGCAGTCTAAACATTAACCTGATTACCAGGACATCATTTTGAAGACTGGTCTTTCCTCTCATAATTATCTATTGAGTTTAGAGACAGCAGAGATATCTCAAAGAAATATAATAAGTGTATCATGCAACCAGGAAAAAGGGCCATGGTCTGTAATTTCTTTTACTCTCTCATTCTAGCATGCATTTGCTACCCTTCTTTGATGTTGTGGTTGGGTTTATCCAAAGAAAAAATCCCTCAAGAAGTTATTATTTTGGTAAAAGGAGCATTTTATGCTTTAATTTTTTTTCATTTTCCCATCTATATTTCTTCTTGTATTCCTAGTCATTTTAAGCCTGTAAATCCTGTTCACTTCTTGATTATTCCATAGCTCACTGATTTCTGCTAGCTTCATTCTCTCCTATGGTAACTTCAAGTCTTGCTTGGTAATATCTGTAGTATGATAAATTTGTACATTTGTTCATATGCTTCTATGTCCTGGATTGAATGCTGATCTTTCTAAATGTATCTCCATATGAACCATGAAAATGTGATTCTGTTCAGAACAGACAGCTCTTTGCAGATGTATTTAAGTAAGGATTTTGAAATAAGGTTTAGGACAGGCATCAAAATGAAGGAAGTGTTCTCATAAGACACAAAAGACAGAAATTTAGAAAACAGACATCGAGAAACAGAGAACATGGTGTGAGGTGGGGGCAGAGATTGGAGTGATTCAGGCACAAACCAGGGAAGACAAGAGCCACCCAAAGCTGGAAGAGCTGAGGAGTTACCCTCTCTTAAATCTTCAAGGAGGTGAGGTTCCACAATACCTAGTTGGGACGGTGACTTTGAGAATGTGAGAGAAGGTATCATGTTGTTTTCAGCCATCAATTTGTGTTGATGTATTCACTTGGGTCTAGGGATGAATTGTACCATATAAATCATGCTCTGATTGAAGTCTTGTATTTAAATCATCCAGAATGAATCCTGTATCCAGCAAAGTCACAGCTCATAGATCATCCATCCTTACTTCTATAGTTCCACCCATTTTGGCCCACAATATGGCATTTTTTTTCTTTTATGTAAAATAAAAATAATTATTCTTTTATTTAATAAACTGAATCAATGAAATATCATCCTATAGGATTAATATTTCCCCCCCAAATTATTCCACACATTTATTCCAACGTGTTTATGAAAGTGTACGTTTCTGTTTGTAATGATGAGAGACAACTTGGAATCTAAGGAAGACACCTGACCAGTGTGTATGAATCACTGGAGAAGATGCATATCCTGACTGTTCTCAGCACCTCAGGACAACCATGCAGGGCAGCTCCACTGAGGAAACCCCACCTCCCTAACAAGTAGAAAAGAATGTAAATCTCAGCATGTCATTCCAATTAAGAAAATACATACCTGTGAAAATTGCCAAATCAGTGATCAAATAAGTGTTTCTATTAATTTGTATCAATATGAGACCTAAGAAAAAATAAACATGTTTGCTTCGTTTTTGTTGTTTAATCAGAGGTTCACCAGACTAAACAGAATGTATTCATAAAGTCTTTTGTTTAATGACAATAAATACTGTTCAGTTATATAAATGAAAATGGAGTCAATTATCTGGGGTCTGAGAGATGTTCAGCATCAGGAAATTCCCAACTCTCCCCTTTTCCCCACATACCAGGCTGCACTCTTGCTTGACATTAGATGACCTGTGCAGGAAACCTGGGCTTCAGACTGAGAGAGTAAAGAGAGTTGAGATGGGGGTCTTATCTCTCCTGGTCATGTCATGTCATAACAGCCAGGCTGTCAATCAAACACATAGGACTTCCGACAACCACCAATAAAGAAATGAGTGAGATCACCGGTTTTGTTTTGGGCCTTCCACTGAACATCCTAAAGCACACTGTCCTATCTTAAGTAAATAAAAGACTCTCAACTAGGCATACAGAGACAAAGATACCTTCTCCAGGAAAAGGGCAAAACCACTCTATAAGGGTAAAGACTAAGTTCAAGGTCTTTTAAGATACTGCTGGATTTTTTAATGTGGCTTACCAAGTGACCAAAAACTCAGCATTTGAAGTAAATACAAATTTATCATCTCATGGCGTCTGGAGGTCATAAGTCTGGTGCAGGGTGGCTGGTTTCTGTGCTTTGGGTCTCCATGTCTGAATTTAAGGTGTGGAAGCTATGGGAAAGAGTATTTGATTTTAGCTCAACTAGGTTATTTGCAGAATCAAATTCCTTGTGGTGGTAAAATTCAGGTGTGTTTTCCTTGAAGGATGTCAACTGGGGACTAAGTGTTAACTTCTAGAAGTGAACCACATTGTGTCCTCTTGCTCTCTTTCATTTATCGCTCACTGAATCCTTGGATTACTGACTCTGACCAGCATATCTAAATTTTAAAAGACTTATGTGATTCAGTCAGGATTACAGGGCTAATAACCATAATTAAAAGCAACTGTTGTTAGTCCTTAATGATAAGTGCGAAATGATTTTCCAACACCATATAGATTATTCTTTGAATAAGAAGGAAGAGGTACATGCATAGGAGGAACCATAAAGTTCAGGGCCATCTTAAATTTGTATATACTAATGTTATAAGGGAATAAAAAAATAATAAAATATATGATAGAAAATGTATGAAAGGAACAATGTTTATTTTTATGTAGATGAAACTGTAAGTCATAAAAAGTAATACAGTTTTCCAAGAAAATATTAGTCAAAATCCTGTATCTATATGTATACAAACACCAATACATAAGTATATATACAATTCTAATGAAATAACACAATCTGAATCATCACAATTCCAATTTTTTATTACTAAATATTTTAAGTCTATATTATATTGAATTCAGGAAAGTAGTATTTAATTTGTTAATTAATTTTGGTCCTAGGGATTGAACCCAAGGGCGCTTAAACACTGAGACACATCCCCAGCATTCTCCCTTTTTAAATTTTTTCTTTAGAGACAGCAACTTGCTAAGTTGCTTAGGGCTTTGCTAAGTTGATGAGGCTGCCTTGAACCTGCGATCTTCTTGCCTCGGCTTCCTGATTCACTGGGATTACAGGTGGGTACCCTCATACCTGGCTGAGATATCTCAATCCAAGCATTATAACAGCAAACACTGGAAATCCAAACAGTGCAAATTATGTGAGCTATTGTTATACTCGAACACTACTGTCAGTAATGTGAAATGATAAAACCACTTTGAAAAACATTTGACAGTGTCCTTTAAGCAAGAAATCTGCAATTTTACCCAACCATTTCACTCCAAAATATATAGCCAAATCACACTTATCTTTAAGGGAATGAAATGCAAACATATGCGAATATAAAATTTATTCATGGTAATTTATAACACCTCTATTTATAATTGCACAAAGCTAGAAATAATCAAAAACCAGTTGACTGAATAAGCAAATGGGAGCATATTTAGTCAATAGACTTTTATTCAGAAACAACTACTAATGAACTATGTATGATATGCACAGGAACTTTGATGACTCTTACATCCTCACTCTGAGGGAAAGACTCCACACACAAGAGTACATTCTGAATGCTAATGAATGATTTGTGAATTAAGAAATTCAATCAGTGCTTTCCTAGGGTGAAGGGTGGAGGGAGGTATCATAACTTTGCATGAGGTGATGTTTATGAAAAATGTGATTGTGGTGATGGTATCAGATATATACATATCTGATATCTCAGTGAATTTTAAATATCATTGAAAATATTTTAAAATTTGTAGTTTACTTTGTGAAAATTTACCTCATAATATCACTACCTAAATGGCAAGTTGATAGTGAAAAATAATACTAACATTGTATAAGATGCAAGTATACCTGTCAAAATAATTAAAATACATGGTCATGTGACATGATAATTATTCTGTTGTTGAAAATGTTAATGATAATCTTAAATATTTAATGGCTATGTATTCAATTTTTCTTTTGAAACTTATCCTTAATATAGGTTATGTAACATAATAAAAGTTACTTTTAACTTCCCTTTTCACCCCCAGAACTGTCTGGCATTGGACAATAAATATATCCTGCTAGTACCAGCATTCTAACACAGCTACTAGTTGACCAGATTTAATTTGAAACAAGGAAGCATATGTAAGAATTATAATTTATTAAAATTTTTTGCACTAGGGCTGATGTTAAGTAACTATGTTAAATTTTTGAAAAATGCTGTAAGCAAAGAACTCAGAAAACAAGGTTTTTAAAGACTTTGACACTTTGATCTGTAAGCAAATTCTAATTCCCAGACTTTCTGGAACCTCAGGTGGAGTATAAAATCAGGACAGTGTGCAGGAGGCTCTGAGTGCTGAAATATCTTTTAGATGAAATCAAGACAGAGGACGAATGAGGTTAAACATGGAGCTGGGTGCCAAAAGAAAAACTACATGGAGTTTCTTGGTTCTTGGAGTAAATGTTCCTCAAATCTACCCAGCAACAGCTGTCCCTCCCAATAAAAAGGGAAAAAACACCTGCACAGTCCTTTCCAGTCACCCCATGGCATACCATTGCAGGCTGGTGAGAATTTGTTATTGTTCAATGGTTTCTAAATCTGAAAAGGGATGACTTAGGCCATAGAGAAATTTGTTACAAAATATTATAGATTTTAAGAAACTGAACTCTTTGAGATCAAGGAAGGATCTGTTGTGTTTGAGAGAAATAATGAAACACACCATTAGTGACCAAACCCAGAGCTGTGGTTTCATGCTCTCCAAATATGTTTCCATGTCTTTGACATAAAGCAGAGTTTCCTGGTACCATTCTATTTAGTTTGAAATGAATAATCAGATGTCTTTAGTTATAGATGATTTTTAATCAGAGTGTACTGTTTTATGTGTGAACTCTGTGACTAGTTTCCCTAGTGTCATATGGGTTAAAATTATGCTTATTATGCTTTGATGCTCTTTAAAGCATATTTTCTTCCAAAGGTCTGTGTTCAATTTTAAGGTCTCTGAGTGCCAGCTTTTCAACAGGGACTACAAAGATGGCTTAGAGAACTAAGCCATGCAGTGACATGCAGATGGAAGTAACCAGAGTTTCGTAAATACTGCCTGCAAAATTGTACTGTAAAGGATTTTCTTATTTTGCTAAGACACTGGTATATCTGAGGTTCTTTTTTCAGTTTCTTGGATATTTTCACATTTTTTATAGAATGATACATATACTTTCTAATGATAGGATGAAGATTAGATAAATCTGCTTTAATGGTGGATGGACATTCAATGTGTTCCAGACCATACTAAAGTCAAGATTGTGATAATTCATGAGTGCAGTTCTAATTTGTCGATGTAAGTGGGAAAAAAAGTGAGAAAAATCGATAATGAAAAAGTATGGAGCAGCAGTGTAGTAATATGCTGTAGTAAAGAGATGCAGATTCAAAACATGCAAGGAACATGTCTTTAGAAACACGCTGCACATGCTCTTGGAAACCCAAACAGGAAGGTACAAAATTGATTCTATGTACATGAGATTATAGGCTCATGGTTTCTTGCTTGAGACTCTTCTCCATACATACCTGTAAACAGTTCAAATAGGATAGGGTGTTGAGATGAATCTTTCCTCTTTTCTTTCCACCATAATCTTGTTTACATTATTTATTTTGGGCATAGTCTCTAATTTTCAAATAGCTAGATACTTTTCCTGAGTATACAACATCATAGGAATTTTTAAATACTTAGATATTTGTAAACATGGATGATGTGCTTTAATTGCCACATTTGTTAATTTAGGGTCCAAGTGATCCAGTTCTGAAAAGAGCTCTTGCCACCCCAAATATGAAGAGTCAAAGCAGAGAATATGTATGTGACAAAATATGTGTCACATTTCCTAGAAGCCTGGATGGCCCGAATCTGGGGAAAAAGCAAAATAAAAGTAAATAAGGGAAATTCACTAACTAAAGATTTTGAATATGATAGTTACAAAGATTTTTGTTGTTGTTTTTGTTTTTTACTTCCTGTGACCAGAATTGCTAGACAATTAAGTGTTATTTCATTGCCAGTAAATTCTTCCCACCTGGGAGAGGCTTTATGCCAGGGATGGGCTGGGGAGAAGGATGGGTCTATCCAAAAGCCACAACCTAGAAAAACGAACCTTAATGCTAGCCAAACAGAAGAAGTCCTCCAGAAATTAAATTGGTACACGAGAGAAGGTGTTCCCTGGGGTTAGCAAGACTATTGCTATTTAAAAGCAATTCATACTTCCTGTAAGCAAACTTGATATAGAATTAGAGTGACTTCCCAAGAAAAGAAGAGCTGAAAACATAGGATACAAATCACTTAACACTCTCATAGACTGCTTCATGCAAACCTATAAAGGTAAGTTGTAATAGTGCTGTTACAGTCTTTTATTCAAGGAGAGTTGTAAATTAAAAAAACAAAATCATCAAATTCTGAGATCCATATCTGAGTTAACTATTTATGTAATGCATGCATATCTTAAATTTATTAATTATGAAGTTGAACAATATTAGTTATTTGCAAATAATGATAATGACATTTATGAGGCAAATGGTTTACTTAGACTAAACTTAAAAACAAGTAGAAAAAATATTGAAATATAAGATATTTGACTAAGAATAAAATAAAAGCTTCAAGAGTAAAGGTTTGGATCAATAGAAGGTGAAATATCACTACCAATACAGAGAAAAATAACAAAGTTAAAAAAAAGAGAAAGTATGTAATATAATTCCAAACTTAAGGAAAAATAATTTCTCCACAATAAGCTCTAAATAATAATGCATACTTTTCAATAACATTATCTTTACAGCCAAGCCTAATAAATGAATTCAATCTTAAGTCTTCATTTTCACTGCATATGAGTCAATGCCTGAAGCTTCAAAGTTCATTTCATAGAAATAGAGCAAAAAATGATAAAAATAATTTAAGGGATTATAAAGTATATTTATGCATCTAAACTAGATAACATAAGAAATCAATGTAGTTATAAGGTAAATAAATTAACCATCTTGAATTTGCAATATCTGCAGATGGGAATCAAATTAAAACAGAAAAATCAAACACAACAACGCTGGAATTTGTTCTCTTGGGGTTTTCTGATATTCCTTATCTACAGTGGATGCTGTTTGGGATATTTTTACTCATGTACTTGGCTATTCTGATGTGTAATAGCATTATAATAGTAATAACACAAACTGACCCTGCTCTTCAAACCCCCATGTATTTCTTCCTGAGCAATTTTTCCTTTGTGGAAATCTGTTATGTAACTGTCACTATCCCAAGAATGCTCATGGACCTTTGTACACAGAGAGGAAATATTTCCTTGTATGCCTGTGCTACACAAATGTGTTTCGTTCTCTTGCTTGGAGGCACAGAGTGCCTCCTCCTGACAGCGATGGGCTATGACCGCCATGTGGCCATTTGTAACCCTCTACATTACCCTGTAGTCATGAGCCACAAGGTCTGCATGCAGCTAGTGGCTGCCTGTTGGATCAGTGCAGTTCCAGCTGTGATTGGACAAACATACCAGATTTTTTCCTTACCTTTTTGTGGGTCTCACAGAATTAACCACTTCTTCTGTGACATCCCTCCAGTCCTCAAGCTTGCTTGTGGTGACACTTTTGTGAATGAAATGGCAGTCTATGTAGTTGCAGTACTGTTTGTCATGATTCCATTTCTGTTGACCATTGCTTCCTATGGCAAAATCATCTCCAGTATTCTGAAATTGTCATCAGCCACAGGGAGGGTTAAAGCCTTCTCCACATGCTCTTCTCACCTGATGGTTGTGGTCTTGTTCTATGGAACAGCTGGTATCACTTACTTGCAACCCAAACCAAATCAATCTGAAAGAACTGGCAAACTGATTTCTCTCTTCTACACCATTTTGATCCCAGCTTTGAATCCCATCATATACACTCTGAGGAACAAAGACATCATGGTGTCACTGAGAAAACTACTAACTAAGGTATTAACATGAGGCAAAGACATGAAAACTCAGAAATAATTTGCTAATGAGTTTATAATGTTGCTACAAACAAATAATTCAAATATATTCTCAGATAATGGTAGTTAATATTTAATAAAGAACCACATTATATCAAGGGAACTTTGTTTTATAGCATTTAGATAAGGGCTTTAGTATAATCAGAGAATGAATTAACTCAATTATAGGATCTATTTTGAATATGAATCTTTCCTCTTATGGTTAACTCTGGAGCCCAAAGTCTTCCTGAGCAGCCACATGAAATATTGTTGACTGTGTCATAAACCAGTGTTTAGCATCATGTTCTGGGAAGAGTTTTCTTTAATCTTCTCATTCCTCCAGATTAATGTGCTGTTCTCTGATACTGTGTTTGTATTTACCAGTGAAATTTTACCCATAGCTGTGATGGTAAACCATGTCTCTTTAACTGTACAAATCCTGAGTGTGTTCCTTCCTGTACTGCCCAGATTTTATTGTTCTCTGCTAACCTCAGTCCCTTTTGTTGTAGCTTCTAGTCTGGCTTTGTTGATAACTATTTATTATTAGAAGTTTGTAAAATTTTCACTTTCAATCTTTCAATACCCAGTTTGAGTGGCTTCGATGATGCTCTCTCAAAATATCTCTCTACTCAGAAACTTCTAATGTGAACTTGTTTGTAAAAAGGGTCTTTGTAGATGGACTTAGATCAGAATTTTGAAATGAGAGCATCATGTTAGGAAACAAATCCAGTGATGGAGCCCTCATAAGATCAGAAGGCAGGAGAAGTTTAGAAAACAGACACAGAGAATCAGAGAAGAACATTGTGTAAAGGCAGAGGCACAGACTGGAGTGACACAGCCATGAACCAAGGAAGACAGAACCTTCAGAGGCTGAGAGGGCTGGAAGGGACTCTGCCCTGAAGACCAGAGCAAGCGTCCTAACCATGGAGTGATTTGAGACACTGGTCTGGAGAACTGTGAGAGACTAATTTCATGTTGCTTTAAGTCACCCATTTAGGGTAATTTGTTAAGGGCAGACATAGATAGGAAAATGATACAGCATGTAAATAGTTCTATCATTAAAGTTCTTTTATTATAATTATCTTAAATGAATAATGTATCCTGCCTGGTCACACTGGTAAACCCCCACTGGTATTGTTGTATCCATTTGGGAAAATAATTTGGTATTTTTTTATGAAAAATAAATTACTTATCTCTTACTTTACAAAGTAGATCTATGAAATCTCATAGATACAATATTTGATCGAGAATTTTTACAGATATATATTTGTTTAAGAATTATGTTGCGGTGGTAGAGGAGATTGAACCCAAGAGCACTCCAGCACTGAGCTACGGTCCTACTTATTTTTATTTTAATTCATTTTTTTATTTTGAGACAGGGTCTTCCTCTGTTGCAGAGGCTGGACTTGAAGTTGCGATCCTCTTGCTTGAGCCTCCCAAGTAGCGTGTGCCACTGTGTCTGGCTCTGAATGATTTTTTTGTTCATATTTACTTTATTTATTTGTTCTATTTAGGCTTACATGATAACAGAGTGCAATTTGAAGCTGGAGAATATCATGCTAAGTGAAGTAAGCCAATCTCAGAAAACCAAATGCCGAATGTACTCGTTGATAAGTGGATGCTGATCCATAATGTGGGGAAGGACATGGGAACAATGGTGGATCTCT